>CXYZ01009481.1:2028684-2066933 GCA_900006705.1 Sonneratia caseolaris | reverse complement strand
ATAATAATATCTAAATTTAATAAAAAAATTAAATCTAATAAAAATAATATATAATATTAATGTTCTTTTTAAAATAGAGGTAAGAGTTGATGGTGGTATTTTTCCTTTTAAAATAATTTTTAATTTACTAAGTTGAACCGTTAATTTAGTTCGGTTTAATTGTCGAACAGGAAACTGACCTATTTGTATGGATCTAAATCGAATTTAGAGTGCATTTGGGCTAATTAAGTAAACCGGATCGAGTGGCTATCTAATTTCCGATCGAACCAGTCTGATTTTAAAAATTATGTCATGAAGGTTATGAAATTTCTACATTTCAGTCATCGTACAAGTCAGTGGTAAAAATCTTGTAAAAGGATTTTCATATTCAATCATGAATCAATAAGTCTGGCACGTTAATTTAGTGAGTTGAGTGGTTTTGTACAATTTTATTAAGTGTTCAGCTTAAAATAAGAGTGTTAGTCAAGTACGGGCTGATGATCCGACTTAACCTTCTCACATTTGAATCGGTATCTCGGCATTGGTTAAGAAAATTTAGGAACCGAAGAAATTATGGATAATATAGTGGAAAGAGGAATTCTTTTGGTATGGTTGCAAGACGAGAGGGAATATAAAAGTTCATCGGTCATGCTCTTCCTTATCCACCATTACTGGACATATCCTTGTCATCTTTCTGTCTTTACCCAATAAAAAAATAACAAACCACATTTAACTACAACGTTAACCCCTTGTTATTTATTAATGAAATATGTAACTCGAATATTGTAAATGATAAAAATATTATTTTTTATTTTATAAAATTAAGTGAGATCAAATTTAGAAATGGTAAGAGGAAAGTGGCATATGACATGTTGGTTCTCCAAGTTGGTCAGCATCAATCCCTATTCAACTGCAGCAGCTGAATAGGCTCTTCATCTGATTGAATATACTTCTTTGAGAAGGATCCATCGCATCCCTCCCACTCATGAGGACTGGTACTTCAATGTGGCTCCGAATTTGATTTCACACGGCCTTGTACCCTTTTGCCGATGACCCATGCCCCACTGTTCCAGGGACGAAGATGGTATCACCATAATCTTCTAAACTCATATACATCCACTGTGATCAAAGAAAATTTTCCCTATCGAATGATAAGAAGCTTCCATCTAATCTTTGTTCCTTAGAATAAAGACAAAACGGAGTTTCGCGGCTCCACCTCCACATTGATGTCCCCATTACCTTACATGCAAGCCTACTAGTTAATCTCTTAGCTTCATTCCGCTACAAAAGGAAAATAACATGTGTGGCGCGTTTCAGGAAGGACAACCTTGAGATGCGAACATTAGAGTTTCTGCAGAAAAAACTGAGTTTCTGTAACGCTGAGGTTCTGTTATTGACTGATCCTCTGATCCGATGCAAGGGAAGCAAGCAGTCACAGCTGGGTCAAATAGGGGTTTTTCTTACTCGGGACGGCTATAGGGTCCATGTCTGTGATCCACAATGTACGGCATCCTGGCACAGTGGTGCAGCACTAACAACTGCATGAATTCACTGGAACTGCCCAACCGAGCTGCGCAAAATGTAAGAGAATTCTAGCAGAAGAAGGTAAAATGACAGTGGATCCGGAATGGTGCTGAGTCTTCTTCGCGCTGTGCACACTGCTGATGAATTTTGCTCTCCATAATTAATTATGTTGATGGCGAGTGATCCTTGTACATGGAACACACTGCAGGTAGAAGGTCCATATCATTCATTTGAATGTGAATGCCGGCTGATTTTTTGAACTAGAAGTTGGCTCTTCTGTTCCAAGTCTTTTTTATGAGAGGAAACGCCTGCACAATCATCTATGGGCTTTTGCCAATCCAGAGAAAAGTAAGGTTCATAAACATGGCGGCTTCTGCTGCTCCTGATCTCCGGCAAAATCGGGGCCAGACGATTTTCCGACAGTCCAGACCATCATTGAGATCATCCCTTCCCTTCTCAACTACCTCTCCAAACTCAAGAACTCCATCCCCCGACTCAGCTGACCCAAATGGCATGGCAACTGGCACCCAAGTCGCCTCAAAACCCAGTAAGAAGCCCAGATTAAAGAACTAGGACACGACTAATTCTGGGAGCAAGAACAGGAACAAAGAAAATGGTGGCGACAGTAGTAGCAACAACAACAACAACAGTAGCCACTCAGCTGTTTCAAACAACGAGGCTTGACTCTGCAAGCAGATAGACCCGCTGCACAGGTACCTGAGCTACATGAGGGAGGAACTGGACCAGCTGAAGAAGATCGAAGGCCTCAAACAGGCGCGGGCCCAAGCGACTGATCCTGACAGCAGCAGCGATGGTGGTAACATAGCCTTACAACTGCATCAGATGCGAACCAAATTCTCTGCTGTCACTGGTATCGCCACCAGGCTTAAGCTTAAGATCCCATTTTGCAATCGGATTTTGTCCACGAGCTCAGATTCTCACAAGTGATTTGGCAGTGCAAGGATTCCCTCATACTTCACGTAGAAACAGAACTCCAACTTGATTGTGCACTGTAGGTTAATTTGACTTAAGGAGACTCAGATTACGTCCTCATGTTGGACTGCTGAATACTTGAAACACTGGCTTCCCGCCGTGACTTCTGTTGAGAACATAATTTCAGAAAACAATAATTCCATCTGCATCCATGCCATTACCTTTTCAGGTATGAGCAGGTGTTGGATGAAGTCATCGAAAGCATGTTTGACCACATACCCAAGCCATCAGTAGGTCGAGACTTCCACTGTTCTCAGCATATAGGGCATTCTGCTGCACTTATCAGTCGCTTGACCTCAGGCTTAAACTCTGCAAGCTCTGCTTTTGCAGTCTTCCCGGAGCAACCTGTAATCAAGAAGCGTGTGATGTCATACAGGTTTTGCCAACACAGTAAGTTGGCAAGGCACAAGAAAGTCAATGACGTTATTCTATGAGGTTCATCTGAATTGCGATGTCTTGTGTGTTACATCTAAATTGGTAATTGAAACTATATGTAGTGCAACGTGCTGGCATTGCCTTCCAAAAGTGTCGATTGTCGAGTAATTGTTAACTCTGATGATAAATAGAGCCCTGCAAACTTCCTGTGAGGCCAATTTGAATCCTCAGCGAAGCATAAAGTGCACTTGAAGTGGATACGAAAAACTGAAGCGTAGAATTCATGGCCAAGATGGGGCTATAACATCAAAGTTGCCTCCTGACCATCAGGAATCACAAAGAGTCGGGCAATCTACGAGGTGAGGCATAAGACTGCACGAATCTTCCGCAAGTAGAGGGAGCTCTGAACGTTTTAATATTTTGATGATCAAGAAGAGGGAATACATCTAGTAAACTTCACGGTAGAGTACTTACTAAAACTTAATCTCCCACAGAAAGTTCGATCTGGGATGAAGAGGCTCTCCAAGTGAGTAAGTTGATATCACAGCGTTCTTGTGCAAAACTTTTGCTATTTGAATGTTGGGTGGAACATAAGCGTGAGCTGAGGTTAAGTTGATAATTGGACGCAGTCCACAACCTATTATATATCAATGGACCCTTAACTAATCAGGTGCGATACACTGAGAAATCAGCCCATTACGGCCCCATGCATCGTCAGTAGTATGATTTACTGTTCTTTTAAATGTTTGTCCATGATCAAGACTGAAACTTTCATGGGACATCTCACGGAAAATTTCCTCCAATTTCTATACATTGTTTTATCTGGAAGCTTTTACCATCCAGAAAATGATTTATGGTTGGATACTGTACTATAGATGCCTAATCGTTTTCCAGAAACTGGAAACTTTCTTATTCAGTACAAGGAGTGGATTATGGTCTGTCAGCACAAGGAGTGGATTTCTATGTTTGACATCGAGACTGAGATGATTCACTAGAAATTGGGACAATGCTCCAGGGACTGTTTTCAATTTAATCTGAGACAAGCTGTGAATCCACCAATACAAAGTGCAACAGATTACCCATTTTAAACTTGAGATGGAGGCAATTCTCTTGGGAAACCTGGACAGATAAGAGAATCATAAACTGGAACCCGGTAGTTACATAAGCCTATGAGCTACCTGATTATTCAGGTCCTGCAGCTAAGTCATACTGATCCCGTTATATTTTCGGACGTTGATTATCACCAAGTAGCTTCTTAGCGTGAAGCCAATGCTCATCCATTGGCTCATCACTGTCCTGCACCTTCATTTCGTGAATCTTCTTCCACACCAGTGCGGCCATTACAATGACAATAAGGACGGTGATGCTTAGAGCTGAACAGAATGTGACAGTGATGGGTTAACAATAGGAACCTGCAGGCTGCAGAGATGAAAAATGGAAAGAAAGCCGAAGTAGAATCAGTTATGAAATAGGCGTTCTACAGACTATTTACCTGCTGCTATCAGGTTGATTGGTAAGCCTTCATCTCGTCCCTCTGTTAAAGAAGAGAAAAGGAAAAAAATAAATTGATGAATGTGGCTCAAATGCATCATAAAGAAATACCTCCTACATCAAACACTCGACGTGATGAAAGCTTTAGAAATACAGATTAACCCAAATGCTCACCATGATAAAAGTTTTTGAGTTTACCGCTTCATACTAGGAAAAATAAATAGAACTGCCGGTAAAGTCGGACAAAATACCATTTTTCAGTAAACAGAACAAAAATATGAGACAAAATTGTCTGAGTCTTTCACGGTTAGACAGCAGCACAATACCTCTGTTTCGTATTCCTTTGCAGCCCTCACATGAATCAGCCGACTCCCAAGTCAACCCAAGACCAAAGCTGTTGCCGGACAAGTATGGACTATATGCAAATGGGATCTCAACTGTCTTAACCACCCGACAGGGTGAATCTTGATCCCAATTCGCCACCACAGAAGAAGAACGTGAACTTACGACAGCATAGATGTGATATCCCGGTCCACTCAGGCAAGGGATTTCTGGAAACGAGTACTTCCATGAAGAAATGGGCTTGGAGCAGTTTATGTAGGTGTAACTCTTCAGCGAGTAGTAGTACTTGAAGGGTGTCCCAGACAGGTTGAGGTTCAGGAAGACCTCGTAGACGCAGCTTCCAGGGTCCAGGAGGTCAAATCTACTGTCATGGTAAGAGATCGACTTCACAACCAGCTCCCTGTGGTATGGGAGCTTGATCATGGTGGTGTTTGATCTGCAGATCAGCTGAAAGCCTGGTGCCCCGCAATCCTGAGGCTGGCCATTCAAGTAGAAGGGGAAACTAACATTGGGGCCCTCTTTGATGCATTGGACAGGTTGACAGTTGGATCCCTGGGCTTCTGCAGGGGCTGTCAAGAATAATAGTAAGAGCAAGAAGAATATGGAGCAAATTTTCATGTCCATGAAGTGATGAATTGTTAGATCATTCTTCGGAAATCCTTGTAACTGATAATAATTGCTGAGCTCATCTATTTGGTAATTGTTTTACAAGTCTTCCCCTGTCACTTTCAGTCAGGTCAAATTAATGGAGTGGGTCATAAGTCAGAGCAGCCTAATAGAAAAGAAAGCCAAAATTAGGAAAAGGGATTACGTTTCAATAGTTCTGACAAAATTTACTGACTTTCGACTTGATTGACAGTCCTGCGAGTTCTGGGAAACTGTGGGAATGTTTGGAAATGGACAGTGGAGTTTCTCGACCCTAAATCAAGATAGGGTTGCTTCGCGTTAACAAATCCAGGTCACCAGGACAGCTGGTCCGGCAAGGACTGTTACCAGATTAAGGTAAAGTAGCTTCAGGGTAACGATGGGAATAGCTGATTCCAAGAGGGTTGCTTCCGAGAAAGACAACCAATGACGTGATGACTTGCAAGTCCTAGAGTGACTTTTAGGTTATCAAGAATGTTCTTTGGGAGCAGAATCTTCATTGCAGAAGGAATGGTGCTCAAAGCTATCAAGTTGCGTACAAGAGAGTTGTTTTGACATGGAGAAGAAGCCAAAGCCCGAAGGCTTTGGTCATCAGGAACAATTATTTCGGGTAGAATCTTCCGTTGTAAGTAAGAAATACATCTCCCTTGGTATAGAAGAAATCATAGCTTTGGTCATGCTGCCATCAATCTTCAACGCACAAGTTACATCATGGTTTTCTACTTCTTGGAGCCGAGCTCCCCGAGAAATGTTACAAGGGATTTGCTTCAATTTTTTCATTGATTCTACGGGCGAGGACTCTGAGTCTTGTATTAAGGGCCTTGACTATTCTACCCAACTAGGACCACTGCTGGCCTACAATCTTGTCTGTTTTTAGTTTGTGGAAATTTCAGTCAGTAATTAAGTCCCTTCCCTCGATTGGAGGGCAAATTGCCAGTCAAAAATCACGGTACAGAAAAGGATGTTATAGGGCCGCCTTTGTCCCTCAAGTTGGACCTGGTCTCTTGGCAAGTCGAGGAGGGAAACAGATTTATTGGCGGATTCTGTTGAGATATATGATTCCACATCGATTAAATGAAGAAAATGTTGTGGGTTTATAAGAAGGTTGAGCTTTTAAGTGGATACGAGCCCGATCTCTTATGAGCTCACAACGAATTTAACTTGGTATCAGAACCAGTGGGCTTGCACCTCGTTCGACCTGAGTTCAGAAACCTGGCTCATGGTTAGTTGATAATAAGCCCAAGTCTGAAAGAAAAATTGCCCAACTTGTGGCCAGTTGTCCCCCTCATCTGAAACCGGAAGAAAAATACTCGACTCATAGATAATTGTTGAGGGCAGGTGTTTAAAGTAGACTACGTTACCACATGAGGGTGGGTGTTGAGATATATGATCCCACATCGATTAAATGAAGAAAACGTTGTGGGTTTATAAGAAGATTGAATATCACCAACTATCCCTTATGGGCTCACAACGACGGCCATAGGTGGGAATTATCACCGAAAACGATTGCAGCAACGGCCAAGGATTGAGACAAGTTTAGAAACAAGGAGGCATCGATAGTTCTAGTAGATCCGGACGATAAATTGTCACCTATTTGTGAGAACTTTTTGTGCATAATCTCTTGGTTTTCTCGTCTTTTTCGTTGCACTTTATCGTAACTTCATCTATTCAGCAGAGAAAGCGGAGGAGCTCTGCAGGTCGAAACTCCGATTTTCTGAAATATGCTTTATATTACAGAAGTATGATATGGTACAGTCTCTGACATATATTAACATACGAATAGATGAGAAGATATATGTACATAACACAACTGTCTGTAGTATGTTCGTTGATCCATCAGCAGTTGAGAACAGAAGACGGTGAAATGGGATTTCCCAAGAAAAAAACCCGAGGGGGTGGAACTTGTGAAGTGGTAACAATCACACTAGAGTTTCCATCACGAGCTTGAATTGGCTTCACATGTCGAGTCTTCTGCCTCGACGACATTGTAGTACAAAGTGGACTCTTGGCCATCAAACTTCGAGACCACTTGATGTGGATGTAGTCCACAGTATCTTCTCCCGAGCCTGGCGATGCAGATGTCAATGATCTTCTTGAACATCTTGTCCCCTTGGATCAGTGGCTGCTCGACAAATTCCTCTAGTGGCATCCACTGAAACACAGGATATTTTAGTTGGGTCATGAGATAGAACTGTCTCATAGATTTTCAATTTCTTTTCCATTTTGTGGCCTTGAGAAGTTCGATTCAATATTGATGTACCTTTGCTGCTTGAATTTCGTGATCATCAACCATGATTTGAGTTGATACGGGTCTCAGCATGCAAATGAAAAACAGGTCTGACTTCTCGAATGCGACATTGTGAGCATGTCTGGAAATTCGACAGATGAAAAGAACATTATGCAATCAAATGTCAGCCCGGGAATCATACTTTCTTATCGGAAGAGAGAATTTTTGTAGCTTAAGTGAAAGTGAAATGTGTCATTTACCTGAATGCAATTACTTCCACGAACTCGGAATCAATCTGCAATTGATATGAACAAGAAGAAATCAACTTGAGCAGAAGCTAGTAGTCCGACTAAACTCGTTAAAGAGGGATTGTATTCAATAAACCAAACAAACATGAACGATTCAATTCATACACCGGTTTCCTCCTTGACTTCCCTAACAGCTCCTTCATATATCTCCTCTGACTGGCAGTATAGGAAAAATGTCAGATAAGAAAATCACTCATATCGATTGTTTGATAATCATCTCTCCATATACCTCAAGAATGAATCCAGTTGGCAATTTCCAAAGCCCGGTGAGATTTGAGGAACAGAATCTCTCTTGCACCACAAGAACCTGCTTCCAGTCGAAAGGATTCATGTTATGGATGATGTATATTCTATCCCTTTCAAGTCTGAGATACTCGATGAGCAAGATAGCGAGGCAAACCTCGTTATCTTCGTTTATAACGAAGCCTCCAACACCCACTTGATGAGAAGCATTAGCTGGGAGCAAGGAGGGCCCTTCCGGAAGCCAGTAAGTCAGCATCACATATCCTCTCTCAGCATGATGGTACTCGAATCCTTCCTGCTCGATCAAACACAAGTCCAGTAGTATCCTTTTGCATGGTTGCTTGACAAAATCCAAGTCTCTTGGAGAAAGGAAAAGGTCCGTTATTACCTCCACAGCAATGGGAACGAAATCGGCAAGTTCCACAGGCAATTTTAACCATATCCCTTTCTTGCCCTATATTCCAAGGGTTTGAATGATCAGTTACCTCGCAATTAATGGCAATACCCAACACATGGAAGTTGAATTAATCAGAGGCACACGGGCTTTAAAGATTGGAGATATGAACACAAACTCCCATACCATTTCCTTGAAACACCGACAAATCGACTAGTTACTCTAGGACTTTCGCTGCATCAGGAATCATAGTTATATTTACCGTCGTTCTCCAATGGGAAAGGGAGGAACGAAGAGCCGAGGCAAAGGCGTTCAGTTTGAGCGGTAACTTCTTGGCGTTAACCACAACTCCTCCGTACTCATCATCACAGGCTTCGAGTACTCTCAGTTCTTTGACATAAGGACTCGAACTTGCACCGTTGGTCCCGTTTATATGGTATGAGCAGGATTCCGATAAGAACTCACTCGGACTCATAGTTCTTCCATTTGAGAGGTCCGTGTAGTTTGATGTCCTCAGATATGAACGTTTTACTGCAAAACCTGAACAATCAAAGCAAACTACCGTGAATCCAAATCTCTGTTCGAGCATACATTAAGATTGTTCTATTTGCTTTTGAAAAACAGTTTCAGCGAAAAAACATTAAGATTCCTTTCTTTTTCACCAATTCTTTCTAGAAGACAGAAACAAGTTCTCGCAACAATGATACTTGGAATCTAACCGACTGACCCATGATTCCTGAAACCCAATCGGATCGATAGTTAAAGCGCTCTAGGAGACCGAGCTCATTCCAGACTGATGTCTTCAGTTGCCACAAACGTCAGAAGCGGAAGCAAGAATCAAGAGTTTGAATGACTTACATCTGCAGGAATGACAGAGCTGTTTATGGGAGGATCTGACGCAGAGAATGTCCCTGAAACTTGGAACAGAGCTCGAGCACGACCTTCTTCCTGTCGGAACAGAGACCTCAGAGGAGCCAAAGATGGACTTGGAGTTGTAACCGAACTGCAACTTCAGCTCCATTTAATGACAGGCAGCTATTGAAGAGATCTCAACAACCCTCTTCCACTAACCTCCACGACCCCGACTGATATCAACTCCCACTCTCTATATATACACACAAGCACACGCTCCTCTCTGTGCAATCAATCGGACTCCATTAAAGCGTGGAACGAGGAGGCATCTTAGGATGCACCGAAAGATCGTTACGAACTAAGAGCAAACCAGCTTCTGCTGAGGGAGCTCCTGAATGGGGCAGCAGTGAAAATGTTAGACGGGAAGCGACAGGACGGGACGATCTACCTACGATTCATCATGCGATAAGACACTATAATATGGACATTTCTGGGCTGATTAAGAAAGCAAGACAATCAAGTAGGAGGGAGTCCCCAGTCCTCACTTGTGGTGGGAAACGTGTGGACCCTGGCACACCGTGAGAATCAAAAACTCTCTCACAGAAGAAGAAAAAAAATCCCATCTCAATCCCCTTTTGGCTCTTTTTTTTAAAATTTATATTCTATTGTTTAATGAGGAAACATGTTGTCTTGCCGTTCCTGCTGATTACTCGTTCAAATAGTCGCGCTGCTCATCCATTTGCCGACTGTTTAGCCGATTTTATTAATGCTAATTGATAGGAGAAGAAGCTACGTTTTCTAAGCGTACGTGAGGCTTTACACATCATCAATCCCGGCAGAAAGTCTCAGTGCAGACGGATTAGAGCGCATTGATCCCCGAGTTTCGTATGCTTCCCATAGATCGATTATTCGGTCAGGTTTCCGGTGGACGCATCTTGGCATCTGACTGGTTATATTCTTTCAGTGACATGGAAGATCAAATCCTATTATCTCAAAGCTTGGGGCGTGCTACTCATTATAGTATTAGTATAGTTTGCTTGGGTCACATTCCACCCAGTGAAGCACACTAAAATTATTCCTTCCTTCGTCCACTCGTGTGCTGTAAAATCGGATAATGGATTGCCCAGTAGACAAGCATCTCTGCCATCTCTCCCCCTTTTAACCCCACGTTTATGTATTACACTCGAGAGGTCGTTTAGGAGCGGACGGAAATGCTCGCGCCCACTGTATTCGGAAAATACAATATATATGTATATATGTGTGCGAGAAATATCAGCTCCCTAAATTTAACTTTCCATTGAATTTCGCTCCCCTCTGGGCACAATGAAAGATAGAATTCCCTCTCCTCACTGGGAATTAGGATATACCGAGAAGGCCTTTTGTTATTATTATTATTATTATTTGACGGAGGTGGAGGTGGAGGTGGCGCGTGGCTCTGAGGATTCACGTCCGGGCGCTTGGAGCGACACGTGAAGATCATACGTGGACAGCATTTCGCACACGTGATTCCATCGAACTGGTGGTGTCCGCTTGCGGGGTGGGGTCCGTACGGTAGATAGAAAGGAGGAAAGATTAGGTACAAGTGCAGCCGGATCCCCCGTCACTCCCTTCAAAGAGTTTCACCATTGGCTGTTTACTGGGCCGGGCCCATTTTAGGCCCAACATGATCCAACCAAAAACCATCACTCTAAAAAACTCGAAACATACCCCCCAACCCGTAATTACCCTTTTGCTCTTACCGCATGTCACGTCAGGGGTTTGCCTTGTCTCCTATGCAAGGTTTATCGTGTAATTAACGATATAGGGGCCGGGAGACCTGCGATTCCATCATCGCACAGGTCTGGTGCAATTTGCTCCTTCCCTTCTGCCTCGGCCGGCGGTGGGCCCAGTCGGTGATGCCCGACTGTGGGCCCTTCAGTTAAGGCCGTCTCTGTCTTCGTTCCAAGTGCCAACAACGGTTCGACATCTCACTCAGCTCTCTTCGTATGATTCGTAGTAATTATCAGACCGTAAAGTTCATTGCTTTATAATGTGGCTGGTAGAATCTGTACGTTCTAGACACAAGAAACCCTTAGATTACAAGCAACTCTACGACCATTTCATCCGTGCTTACGGTTGAAAGGATATTATTGCGATTCAAACTTTTTCCGACTATTTAGCAATATCTGGACCGGACGCCCCCTTAGTTTAGACATTATGGTTGTCTTGATATTTGGTGGGGAATTTTGCCTCTGCTGTGAAAGGGAGAGGGTTGACTAGGACCCTGATATTTTGCTTCTATACGAGGAGTATTGGCGGTGGACAGTTCATCTCTCTTGAAAAGTCCGAAGAAGACATGGACGGGAATCCGAACTCGGGACCTGATATTTCCCAGGTGAAAGAAATATCAGATTATCTGCAGATTGTATCTTTCCGCGCAGCATCATATTGACTGTTGCGAGCTTTTATTCGTGGTTCATGTCGTGTGACTAAGCTAACTCGGAGATGTCAAATTCTTCGGTGTAATCACAAGAGTAACAATTTGCGAAGAATGCATGCAGCAAAAATGATGGAATCAAAAGTGGGGAGGAAGTCCATGCGCAGGAAGGGGGTGTATCAGATGGTGCAGTGTGGATTCACATTGATGTCGAGTCCCCTCAGCTTCGAGAAGGGACTTCTACATTTTCCCTTAAAGGTGTGAATCACCCTCTACCTGCACGTTTCCACCCGATGACAAGGCCCCAAAAGAGTACGAATTGGTATAAGATTTTTGGCGGAAATGATTTAAAGGGTCGCGGAAAGTATGCTTGAGGAATTTAGTTTTCAAGTCCTTGGAAGAGAGGCCATGTCTAGTAGCTGCCCATGCAGCATCTCAAGCTTCCCCTCCAAAGTCATTTTAGGTATTCGTTGCAGTCTGAAAAGGGACATTGATGTGCCAAATTTGATCAGCATCCAAAATGTAGGAAATCGGTTTGACTTGCACTTCGCCAAGAAACTCGTGGGACGACTGGCGAAAATTTCTTCTATCCACTTTTCACCAGTCATCCGGAATCACCGAGAAAAAAGGGAGGTCCGTCTAATCTCCTGGAGACGCTGTTTTATTATACAGGAGGCCACAGGCTCTCCTACTGGTTGTATAATGAGACTGCAAAGTTGATCCGGTCGAGCAAGAGATAGGTCAAGTGTTGTACGGTCAAATCATGAATGTCCATCCCCATCCAATCCTCTTGGCTCTTCCGAGGTCCCATGATACACCTCCTTTAAAGATGTTGTATACTGATGAGACAAAATTACCAGTAGAACTTGAATTATCCATCTTCTCCATCCATGAGGAACTTCTCATGGTGCTTACTTTAAGCACATCATCGCAGGCTCATGACTTTAGTTATTCATGTGGCCTGGTGTTTGAAATATAGATGGCGTACTTGTTGGGCAATGCAGAAGGGCAGGAATCAGTCTCAAAGATTAGGGCTTGGCTGATCGTCCTGACTTGAAGATAAACAGCTTCACCTCTATCCTTCGATATCATCATAATCAAACCTATCGTAGACTTCAATTTAGCCATTGCTCCAGAAGAACTTTGAGAAACAATGATCGAAAGATCACATAATCCTTTACCATCATTGAGGACAGCTATAATAAGAACCATGAAAGGACGGAAGCGGAACTTTCGGACTGCACTGAGTCCCATAAACCCAAGTTATTTCATAAACAAAAAAGCTGGTGCAGATGAGCATCCACATGTACTATATTTTGCGGAGCCAAAAGAATGGAGCTTGGAACTTACAATCATGATAGAGACTGAATATGTCTAATTCGTAAGAGCTCTCCTCTCATCAGTTGGGTTAAATGGAAGAAAGTGAAGCTCTGTTATTCTAGCCCGTGAATTGGAAGGGGATAGTTTTCCAGCAGCTCTTCAAGGAAAAGAACACAAACGTGAATCGTGGAAAATTACCCAGTAGTACCTCCTTGGATTCAGCTGACATCGAGATGGTAGCAGTACCAATGGCATCTTGGTTCTCCATCCGCAAGGCTGTGCCACCATCAACACCACCATATCCTTGTAAAGCTGTAAACTCCATTGTTAAATAACTGTGATGAGTTGAATGAAGTTTGATGTCATCTGTACAGAAAACGGGATAGCTTTCATAAAAGCATAGACATCCACTGGCGCAACTCGATTCATTATTTCCTCATCTTTTACGCTTTTCCAGTAGAAGGAACTATGCTGAAAACTTCCTAGTCTTACAAGTTACACGTCATGGCAACGGCCACCCAGTAGAGGCAGAAATTCCAACTGCTGTCAAAACCTGACATCGTGAAGCAGCAGATGGATTAATCAATCAAACTTCTGCTGGGCACAAGAATGAACCTTCTGGAGTTGGCTGGTGTGGGCTGTGCTTGGTACGAGAGGTGCAGGCTACCAGGCTTCCAAAGGTGTGCTCTCCAGTAGCAATGATGATCGCTTCGATCTCACCCGG
Source organism: Sonneratia caseolaris (assembly GCA_900006705.1). Lineage (NCBI taxonomy): Eukaryota > Viridiplantae > Streptophyta > Magnoliopsida > Myrtales > Lythraceae > Sonneratia > Sonneratia caseolaris. The sequence continues at coordinate 2,053,100 of CXYZ01009481.1, read as the reverse complement.
TTTACAAGTTCAACCGGGGTAGACTCCGTCACCATAATTCTTTGAAAGAAAAAGGGATTACACATTCATTTCTCTAGGTTGCCCACAAAAATGATTGCCTGATCAATCTCCAGAGGATCTCATTCGAGCACCAAAGCAACAGCAGTAAGTCTTTCTGGAATTAATGGGGACCCTCTTCGGACCATTTTTCATATCGGAAAAACCCAATCGACACAACCCGGTTCTTAGCAAGTCAAGCCTGGATTACTCGATGGGGGGGCAAGCTTGATCACCAAATGGATTCAAAGTCTCTCGGACCATTCGATTAAACAGTAATGGATAATTATGCTGATAAACCGGGACATGTCCATCTCCGATCAAAACAATTTACTGGCAGCGGCTAGTACGTCTCATTCCATCCACACAATCAAAGTGAGAATGCGACAAAAGAGCCCATCTATAATATGGCAAAGAGCACCAAATATGTTAGAACCTTCACGTCACCTCCTATCTTATTGAACTTTTTAATTGGATACAATCCAATTGACTCTTATATCTCTAAACACAAAAATAATAGAGTAATTAATTGCCGCTCGATTGCTGTTTAAGGTCAAAGACACGTACTCTCCTCAGCACTTGGCAGCCCACGAGAGAGATGACGTTGAATCGATTTTCTTTCCTATATTACGTATACTTTGGAAAACACTGGTGTATGAATATACGCATTTGAGAAAAGTGCATTCATATTTAGTAGGTAGAGAATGATATCATATTATATTGTATTTAAACATATTGGTATAATAAAGTATTTAATATGTATATAATATATTTATTAAATAAATAAAATAAGCCTAGCTCAAATATGATCCTTCAACCACCTATATAAGGCATATAAGTGCTATTTATATATTACTTAATTAACACATTTAAATATAAAATATATTTATATATTAAAGTGATATTTTATCACATTAAATTACTGTCTCGTGCCAAAAATTCTCGGCCATACGTGTATTTGACTATTTTCCTAAGGAGCCAGTGGGGACCGAGTCCGTCCTTCACGAGTGCGGGCCCAATTCATCATTACTCACTGACGGCCATCGCCGTTACCGTCACCGTCGAAGGCACCGTACCGTCATCTATTCATATGAGACGGTGAATATAGTCTTAGAGAGACAGAAAAAAAACAAAAATAAATGAGAATACCAAATTATCATTATTATATGCTATTCTTAGCCAAACCACAAAAATTTGGAATGCAATGGCTAATTAAGAATTTTAAAGGTTATTATTTGTGAATGAGCTTTAATCATACGATAACCAATTGTTTGATTGTCTGCCATATTTTTGTTCCAGTAGGTTGAAGGTCGTGGAAAGTAGTTCGTGCAAACATGATCAACTCGGTACTACAACCGATCCTCCAAGCAGAATAATTCATATGCCGATTATTTTTCCTCTTACCCGTAATATAGTTAGAGGAAAATAAATTAGTGTGATATTTATAAAATTTTCAATAAAGTAAGTGATGACGGTATTTCTCGAAGGGTAAAAAAACTGATAATAAATCCAAGTGTTTGTGCAAACTGAGAAACTTGAATTAACAAATAAATAAATAAGAGTACAATTCTTGAGAGCGAAAGGGATTCTCCGAATTTGAATACTCCTCAGATAACCATGAGCTGTGGAGATAACGGCGACAGGAGAGGCACGTTGAAGATTCCCTTTACGTCACCCTCCCAAAAAGGTTCCCAAATCGACGGCGTTAACGGGGCGTCCCTGCAGTGACCGGCGACGTCGGACTGCGGTGATGGCGACTTCTCCTTCTTGAACGTCACGTTCGCAGTCTCCGCCTCCTCCTCCCGTTGCCGTTTGCGGCTGTCGGTGTCGGTAGCCGTTGCGGCTGGCTCAAATCTGGAGTTTCCGACCTCTAGAGGAAAGTTGACGATGGCCTTCGACCCGCGGAGCTTGAAGGCGGCTTGGTCGTAGGCCCGAGCGGCTTCGATGGCCGTATCGAAGGTTCCGAGCCAGACCCGGGTGCCCTTCCGGTTCGGGTCGCGGATTTCCGCCGCGAACTTTCCCCACGGCCTCCTCCTGACCCCTCGGTAGTGCGTCTGCTCCGCTTCCATGGCGGCGGCGGGTCGGCTCTGCTCGGTCGCCTGATCAGAGGAGCTGAACTGCAACCACTCGGTTTTGTCCGGAAGAGAGATTTTCAGGGACGGCCTCTTGGCCGATTTAGAGGCCCTCGTCGCCGTCTGACTGTTAATTTTGGGCTTCTCCTCCAGATTGGATATGATGAACGAGCTATATCCAGTTAAGTCAACAATTTGAGGCTTCGATTCAAATTCGAAGGGGTCCATCTGACTCTGCTCCACTGGGAGAGAGCTCATATCGAACTCGAGGTGATCGTTTCCGCTCATGCAATGGAAGTCCGAGACTGAGAGTTCGGATTCCGCAGTAGAGCTCTGTGAGCGCAGCGAGACGGACCCCGAGTTCGTAACTTCACTGGTCCAATGGCTATCATCGAAAAGCAGAGAATTTTCAAGCAAGTGTTGCTCGATGAATTCCAGCTGGGTAGAAAGCTCGGCTGACGAAGACGACGATTCCGCCATCTTTGCGGGTCTCTCCTGCTAAATTATAGTTTTCTGAGAGTGTTGGGGAAGAGATAGAGAGAAGAAGAGAGGGAAAGGAAGGTCTTTTGATGTTCGAGAATCGGGGGAAAGCTCCGAGCTGGAAGAAGATGAGCTGCGGGGGATACATTTATAAAGGGCAGTTTCCAGACGCAAAAGTCGTACCGAGCGACTTTCCCGGCGGTTTCCTGAATGACGCCAGGCAGCAAGCAGGGATGAGGAAGCATCGTCCGCCTCTCGTTGGATCGTGGGCATTTTTCGACCGTTGGATCGTCTCAACTGTAGGGAGTCCAAGTTCCAAGTCAATGGTTTTGGATGATGTGCAGGAGAGGGTCCAGTACACTCACGATAAGAATCTACATCTTAGCACCATTTATTTAAAATTAATTAATATGTATATTTTCTATTATATACTATCTCGGTGCGTAACTTATGGAGGAAATTTATGCAAGGGAATTTAACCGTCCGTCGATATATCAAGCAGTCTAAATTAATTATTAATTATAAATTCAGGAAGATATGAATATTTTAATGATTTAAATTAGAAAAATATGTTATTATATTATGAATTAATTTTATATATTTTAATATTTTTTTTAAAAAAATTAATTTAAATCTTATAAATAAAAAATTATTAATTCTTTTCAATTTTGTCGTTTATGCTGCAGTATCGACGAAAGGTCTCCGGTGGGGCCCGCCGCCCTATTTCGTAGAAAGCTCCTAAACGTGGCACGTTGCGTTATGGATGAAATATAAAATTGCTCGAGCTAACTTGCATGTCTCAAACTTATCACATATAAAAATATTTTTTTAACTGTTAAAAAAAACTCTTTTTAAAAAATAAATTTTGGTTAAATTTAAATATGAAATAATTATAATGATTGGTTGATACTACTGAAAATTAATTAATTTATATTAATATGAAAATTAAGTCAGTAATCTTAGTTCTTTATCACGATCTTCACATGTTGGTCACATGGCACGGGGTTTTATACATACATACATATATATATATATATGTACACAACATATATCATTAGCTCAGACATCCACCAATGCACGCCTATAATAATAATACTGTAAGATCATCGCATGCGTCAAGTCGAGGTAATCAATCCGAGGACTTGGCTATAAATTATTCTTAACGTGATTACATAAAGTGCAGAAAGCGTGACCTAATTGAGATTTAATGGTGGACTAAGCATGATTAAAGAAAAAAGCCGCGGAGCAACTTGTCAATTATGAAAGGTACTAAAAGCTTGCACCACGACTACAGTAATAGAAGAGAGCCAAGCGTTTTGATCGGGATCCCCTTTTTCCACGTAAGTGTTGCACCACAAGGTTGTCTTTATCTCGATCTATCTAGACACATATCCGTAAGTCATCGTATACTATGCTTTACGAACTAGTAGCGCAAGATTTTGGATGCTTAAAAGAGAGTTGGAATGAGTTCTGCTGATAAAATACCTCCTGATCATCTAATCACAGGTAAATAATAGTGATACTAAATTTTCATATTTTTTATACCACGCTTATTGTTATTATTTTTGGTTATTTATTAAATATATTCTGAATACTCAAGTATAATTTTGACTGTGGACCATGACACAGAGCTGGGCCAACTTGAGAAGGTGCCTCGCAACCTCCTATATTCACACGTGATGATTAATTAACAATTGTTCAAGTTAAAACCCACAATTTTTCCTTCAACGGTCCCCCTTTTTTCAAAAATTTTGAAAAGTCTTACCAGAAAAAAAAATTGTTATTTAAACTTGTGTCCTTTTGCATATAATAAGTACGTCAAGGCGATCATCGGGTCGCACGGTCACCAATGCGCACGTGGGAGCCGTTTCGCACGTGGCATCTGGTAGGGAGCCCGAGGGGTTGTTGGTCAAAGTCGTAAAAGCTGACCGAGATTACAGACTTCCAAAGGTCATCCCCCGTCCGGTAACCGCGCTGCTGGACCATGCTATCCTTGAGAATTGTACCGTTCTCCGCTATGACTTTTAACCTTAAAGAAATAGAAATCACGTATTAACATTTTTAAATAAAAAAATTTTAGTATATAAAGTTGAAGTATTATTATTTCATTATCTTAAACTTTTAAATTAAATATAGGTATACTACTCTTATAAGTTTTGTAAAATTTTTATATAGTATCAAAATGAGTTATTATATGAGCTTACCGTTTGTCGAGGACCAAGATTAAAAGATGGTTCAAGATCAGTTGTTGATAAGTCCGAAATCGGGAAAAAATACCCGGCTTATGATAATTATTAAGACCAATAGCTCGACTAGCTATTAGATTAGTTGACCCTTTCGTCCGAGTACGGAAGAGTATGTTCAACTCGTGGACAGTTATTAAGGGCGGATGTTTATGGCACATGGCACAGTTATGTGACATGATGGTGGAGGTTGAGAAATGAAATCATATATAAAAAAATTGAATAAAAAATCATGATATATAAGAAATTAGATATTATTATCATATCAGCTTAAATTTTTTTGATTAAACATAAACCCATCGTTTTTATAAGTTTGATGAAATTTCTATACTAACAATGAATATATAAGAGTAGAAGAAGCTCGATACAACTGAAAGGTTACATTAATCTCATTCTCTAACTTAAAAGTCGGAAGTGATCAAAATTAGTACAGACCGTGCACGTTTAATTTGCATGTATGGAGAGGAATGAGCGATCATTTAGTGACACTAAAAGGTACCCACTCCACCTTGTAGGAGATATAAGCCGGCATTTCCCCCAACAGAACAAAATCGAGAATTCGACGGAACGCACGTGTGCATCTCGATGTACAATGCATTAATTTTATGGATGATATCTGATAGGGACCGGCCGGCCTGGTTGCCTGGTCCAACTCCCGTCTTTGAGAACCGACTTACTTACTAGCCAGTCACCCAACTCTCGACTCGCCGATCGGCCCACCGACTGCACTGGCTCGACTCACTCGGCCCTTCGACCGAGTCTCCCCTCCCCCATGCTGAAGCCACGTGACCATCCCTCGATATCACTTATAAACACCCCCACGCCCCATCCCACGGGGCAAGGTGAGACCACACAACCCTCTCAGCCTCTCTTCCACTATAACACCTTCTTACCCTCACCCATTACCTTCTCTAATTTACAGGACGAATCATGCCTTGTATGGCTTGTTTACAGGACCCTAAGATGAGCCGAAGACCCACTCGGACTGACTAGAGCAGGCCGCTCACCCAAACGAGCCCGATTCGCCCTGCGGACTTGTCAAGACCTATATCAAATTATTGAGTGAAAAATAATCTACTAAAAAAGAGAGAATGTAATTTCATGATCAGTCACATTTGGTTCCCTCGATCTACTCACGAAAGAAAATTATTCGGTTGGCGGTAAGTTGCCAAGGCATGCTTTATAGACCATGGCAAGTACGAGCCATGCTGACCCTCGAAGGCGGGCTGAAAGTTGTTATTTGACATAGGAAAAATAAATAAATCAATCAAATTATCGTAGACTTTGGGTTCAACATTTTGTTTAGATTTGAACCATTTAATTTCACGTGGAAAACATACAATCAATCATCCTGCCCAGTAGATGCACAATCCATTACGAAATATGGCAACTTAAAATTAGGGCAAATTTTAAAAAGTAATTGAAGATATAAGAATTTGAATCCAGAGGTCACGCGGAGTCCAGATGATTGAGTCTGGCTGACCAGCATTCTGCTATGAAACTGCCGGAAAACTCCCAAATACCGACGACAGAAAGCCATGCATTAATCCAGCAACCATCCGAGCTCGCGAGCGACTCTGACTCCCTTAACCCCAGGCCTTCTCCGGATGACTCGAAGTATAGAACCACCCGTATTGAGTTTCGCTAATCGATGCGGAGATCCACTCCATCTCGAATGAAATGGTCGTGCTGCCCTTTTCAATCAATCAATCAATCAATCAATCAATCAATCGTAAGCTAGCTGTCGAGAGGACTTGTAGATCACTAGGGAGGTAAATATGGCACCCCTCTATATCTCATGGAAAACAAGAGCTAACCCTAAATAAAATAAAGTAAAGTTTCTGAAGCTGTGGGCATGAATAGACGAAAACGTGAGATGGTTATTCGTCCAAGCGGGGGCTCTTGCTTCAATCGGAAAACAAGAAAGGAGAAGAAAATGGTAAGGAAATATCAAGTGCGTGAAATCACTATTAAGGTAAATTATATAATTAGATCACCATTAGGTCTAAAGCTTGAGATAATTTGGGATCTAACCATCTGCACCCCTTTGCTCATCATTTGGTATAATAAATCTATTGATCCAAGAAAAATAAATATTAATAACTTATTATTAATCATTCCCCCATCATATTATCGCTAAGGAAATATCACCTTGCGATTTCTTGGGACCTTGAAGACGGATAGACATATTACAAATAGCCAATGATATCGTTCCCATATGGGGAAGGTCGGCCGTTGGTTGGGTACCATGTCGACCGCCTGCCTACGAAGCTGAAGGGACACAGTGGAGGAGAGAGCAATGGATAAGACCAAATCTGGGCTGCGTGGGGCCCGCAATCCACGACCAAAAAGATAAAGTGAAGTAAAATAAAAAATAATAATGATCTTATCATGATAAAATTGACCGCTGGCGGGGGGTTGTTGGGTGGGGAACTTCCCATCAGAGATTTTAGAATACAATTCCAACACAAAGTAGTACAGTGCCGATGCGCGCATCCTCGTGCCTGCCCTGCCCGTGTTCCTTTCTCCTGTGCATCTTCTCCACGAGAAAATTCGGCACATGATATTTTCCTAGTTGAAAATTTCACGTTAATATTACTTGTAAATTATTCTTAGTTATTGATTTACCGATCAAATAAATCAATACAAACATGAAAAAAAAAAACATAGATCTGTTGATTTTTCCTGTCGTGTGGTAAATGGATTTGGGGTAAAAAATAAAATTTTCTGTGAGTTATGAGTAACTCGTGTTAACACACAAAGTTCAATAGAGTTTAATTAATAACCAGCTGAGTCGGCGATGTGGAGGGGGACGTGAAAGAGGTGGGAATGAAAGGCGGGGCGGTGCTGGCAATGTGCGCTTTCGCTACCTAACATCTCTGTACCGTAGTACAATGTCGTGTCGAGTTGAACGGTTGGATTTAGCGTGACAGCTGCCAGAAAGATGAAGGACTCGCCGGACAATCCGATTGATGCTTTTTACCTGGGTCCACCTGCGATGTTTTTGCTGGTTAAATCCGGTCGCCTGTTGGAACTCAGGTCAGCATCGACTCTGCGAGTATTTAGAATTATTGGCTCGAGGAGTTTGGAGGTATGTATCATCTACGGAGGACCAACCCGCATCGATCCCCGGTTGCAGAGCCATCCGAACTTCCAAGCCCTTAGCTCCAAGATCACCGTCATAGTGCAACAAAAATCGATGAGTGATGGAATGCCCGCTTGCACGGGGTAGCTCGTGAGGGGCGATAGCAAGTCGTCAAGTGGGCAAATCAAGTACGCTGTCAGCCGGTAACATCACCTCTCTGGACACCCTACCGCACCACAAGATCCGACGCACGTTGATACATCCATCAATCATCACTTCTTGCACTAAAATTTGGAGACGCCCAATTCAATTTTTATCGTTTGAGTATTGGCGTGGCTTCTTTTTGGTTGGTCACTTACTCCTTTATGTCTTATGGGTTTATTAGTTTACTTTGTCACTCGAAGAATTAAGCACGTGTTTCATTTTGTTTTCACCCCACTTGGAAAGTTAGGAACTTTCAAAGAAACCGGACTCGTCATGAAAATAGCAAACATCGTGACAAGGCCAGTCCCAATTGCTAAAGAGGATGACATCACCCCCAATGGAATAATTCATTATTTACAAAAAAGAAAAATCCCTTAAAAAGTCTGATCTGTCCAGGTGCATGAATCTGCCCTTCCTATATATACTCCCCTTCCCCCTCGAGTCCCCAAAATTCACTCCTCGAGAAGCAATCTTCTCCTCTCCATCTTCAAATTCAACAGATCTGTTATCGAGAAATCGGTACGAAGCCCGAACCCGGATACGAGAATCGGAGATCTCGAAAGGGTTGAGGCTGATTTCGATGACGGACATGTATGCTGAGAGCATCCATGGATCCGATTTGGCAGTTTTCGGGTTGATCCACCGGCCCATGATGCGCGAGGGGGAATTTTCTGGGAGGAGTGGATTCGGGGCTCCGATTTTCTGCCGTAGCTCCAGCTTCAGTAAACTGTACCACTGCTTGACGGAGAACTGGGGCGAGCTCCCGCTCAAGGAGGACGACCCGGAGGATATGGTCCTCTACGGAGTCCTACGGGACGCCGTCCACGTTGGGTGGGTGCCGACGCTGTCCGGTTCCTCCGGGACCGGTTCGGAAGCCTTGGTAAAGCCGGAGCCGTGCTCCCCGTCGGAATCGTCGTCCTCTCCCGCGCCAGAAAGGAAGGGACCCGCAGCTGCTGCTGCCGCCGCCTTACCGAAAGGAAAGCACTACCGCGGAGTGAGGCAGCGGCCGTGGGGGAAATTCGCGGCCGAGATCCGAGACCCGGCCAAGAACGGGGCTCGGGTCTGGCTCGGGACTTACGAAACTGCGGAGGACGCGGCTCTAGCCTACGACCGAGCCGCCTACCGGATGCGCGGCTCCAGGGCCCTGCTGAACTTTCCCCTCCGGATCAACTCGGGCGAGCCCGAGCCGGTAAGAGTGACATCGAAGCGGTCATTGCCGGATCCGGATAGAGGATCCTCGCCGTCGTCATCGTCTTCGTCGGAGAATGGGTCCCCCAAGCGGAGGAAGAAGGTGGTTACGTCGACGGCTCCCCAAGTTGGGATGGGGGCAGTGGCGGGGAGGGGACTGTGAATGGGACCACAAACGCAACTGTAAGTTGAGGGGAAGGCCACGTTGTGTACACGTGGCGAGCTTCTGTTGGTTAGCAAATGCTGACACGACAAGCCCTTATTATTGTATTCGTTGTGTTACTTTCTACGACAGACATTTCTGGTTTTTTGGGAATTCCCATGAACTTCGAGGGTGATAATTTTGTAAGGGAAGTTTGTCTTTTTTTTTAATGAAATGTGAATATATTTTATTAATAGTACTGTTTACTCGATCCACATGCTTCCACGGGAGGCCCACTATATTCGATTGGTTTTGTTATCATCTACCGGTTTACAATAAATTAATTGAAAAATATTTAGCCAACGTGCATTAATTGGGATTCTTCATCCATATCCCTTTTAGTTAAAATCTTGATATCATATGTGATCTGTTAAAATAATTGAAGTGATTTGGTGTCCTATTCACTTAATTGAAGTATGGGAGTTTCACATATTTATGACATGGACCTCCTTGATTTAAATCTAAACTAATCTATAATAATTAAACTTCGAGATACAGGTAATACACATTCGAAAGGTGTCATTTGAGAGAGAATAGTCGATCACTTGTCGCTTGGGTGAAGCCATGACTCATTTTTTCCCTCTTAATTTTATCTCAACACCAAAAGTTTGTTTCCTTCTACTGAGGTAAGTGCAAATAATCCAATTTCGGTCGATAAATTATTACCGATCATTCTACGATGGGCTCTGCTCCCGGCTTCAAAGAAATCAAGTCATGCCTGGAAATCGTCGAGCCATCACAGGATATTGCATCGAATTGTTCCTCTTGATGGACTGCTATGAAACAGTGGAGTGGAGAAAAAGGAATAATGGAAAGCGGAAAGCCGGAGGAAGGCGCTGAGGATTTGGGCAGGCCGCACGAGGGGAGATTCCCGGAATGAGAAGTCAAGAATTCATAGTCCATCCGTCAAAGTTCAAACTGCTCATCCATCCATTTTCCTTTGACTTCTAAAACTTTGACGCTTCTCTTCCCTCGATGACCTTAGACTTTTCACGGGTTCTCATATTTCTTCTGGGATAGGAATCTGTCTCAATCGGAGAGAGTTCTAAGTCCTGACTCAACTCACCTGCAACGTTCATCGCACGGATATCCTGTGCATCCTTTTGCCACCGATATCAGAAAGAACGATTGGAAAAGTATGTGAACAAAGATGAGGATTCCAATAGATGTAGTGGAGGCGAGACCGGTTGTTGAGATCACAAGAATATCAGCTTCCTAGGAGCACAGATTTACTTGCAAAGAGAAACAACGCAGAGACGACCGAAACACACCCTGTATATGGGGCACTGCAAATTTCTGACACATGCTTTTGCTCTGTGTTTTCCTCCATATCATCCCTGTATCCCTTTACCATCGTTGCAGTCCCAAAAGAACTGTCCACAAGATGCATTGTTCCACCAATCTGCTTGATGCATTAAATCTGATTATTTTAATTACACCTAAAAATTTGGCGTCCCTCATGAAATGGGAACATTAGAACTCCAGTTCACAGCAAACAGATCTTTTCAGAACCATGAGCTCCCTATTCACCTGTGTACCTGGGTTTCCTTTTCTCAGCAAATGCTGCTAAACCTTCAAGTCGATCTTTTGTATCCAATAGCCTCTCATAGCACTCTTCTTCGAGCTGTAATCCTGATGTCATATCCACCTCGATCCCCATGTTAATTGCTCTTTTAGCCATTCGTATGGCTAGCGGACCCTGGGAAAGGTTTCATATATAAGAAGAAAAATAAAGTGCCATAGTGCTTTTCTTATCTTATGATCAGCGAATGAACCTTTTGAATAATTTCTCGGGCAATTTCAAGTGCCTTCAAACGAGCTTCACCAGCAGGGACACAGTGATTGACGAGACCTGGGTTGGAGACCATAAAAATTCGGTGTTGGCATGATATTGGAGAGAAGCTGGCTCAAACTTATTAAATTTAGGTAAATGCTCTAAGGCATTGGCATGTGGATTCATATTAGTTTACTTGACTCAAAACACTCTACGTGCACATCAATAGAGTCAAATTTCTACTTATGGAAATAATTAATTAATAAATCAGGGGTGATAAAACACAGAGTACCCATAGAATTCGCATCTCTTCCACTAATCTTCTGGCCCGTGAATATGAGTTCCTTCGCCACAGATTTACCCACCAAGCGGGGCAGCCGCTGTGTGCCACCTGCTCTGTATGTTGATCAGAGTGAGGAATTCCTACTTTTTTATTGATGGTCGTAGCAAAGAAATCAGCCATTTCTTGTCAAACATACCCAGGAATAATAGCGAGACCTGTTTCTGGCAATCCTAGAACTGCATTCCCTCCTGACAATTTTTTGGAAGAAAGAAAAAAGAAAATATCAACAGCGTAAGTATTTCCGAATCCCTAGCTGAAGAAAACTTCATTAAAGGTGGAACTTTGATATTTTTAAACAAAGAGGTAATACCACATATGCGAAAGTCACATGACAGGGCCAGCTCAAGTCCTCCTCCCAGTGCTGCTCCTTCGATCACTGCAATGGTAGGAATACCAAGTTGCTGCATCATTGCATTGAAGAACTCCACATAAGGTTCAGCAAGAAATCTCAAGGATAATGCAGTCTCTTAGAAGGCAACAATGAAGACTAAAGACTGAAGTCAGAGACTTAAGCATGACTTAAGAGGAAGAATACAAGCATCAGGAGGATGTGTACAAGAAAATGCATAGAAAGATTACAACCTCCAGAGAGCAAAATGTTGAGCGCAATGAATTCACAAAAGACTGAACCTCAGATGGAGTCATCATCTTCCTTTCCTGCCAAATAAAAGCAAACACAACATTGGAAAGTAAAACGTCTGCCATATATGCAGCAACTTAACCTTTTTGGTGTTTAATACTGTAAATCAAATCACACCCTGTCGTCTGCCAGAACAAGATAAACCAAGTCGAACCAAATGCAAAAGTTGATATATTAGTACCTTCAGATCGGCTCCTGCACAGAAAACCTTTGGAACTGAGCTGCAGATCATCAAGACATTAGCAGAAGCATCCTCCCTCAGAGCATCCAATATGTGCTGTAGCCCTCTCAACATATCCCTCCCAATGGCATTCTTAGTCCCAGGTCTATCTAAGCAAACCTGAACTATTCCTGCAAATAAGCGAAAACTCTAATGAAACCAGACAACGCGTCCACCACACCTAGCTGCAGTCAGATTCCAGGAAGCCCTAAAGCAAATTAATTCCCAACGAGATCCACAGATAGAATTGAAAAGAAAAAATCCATAAAGAGAAAATAAACAGAACCAAATTGTTGGTGCTCAAACAGGCGCGCCAACATGCGGTGGGGCGTACCGGAGTCAGAATCTGAGAGCCGGTTAAACTTGACTGACTCAGAAGCTGTTGGCTCCAAAATCAGGGTTCTGCGGCTCTGATACTGCCAGTTCGGGAAATTGGAACTGAAACACAGCGATGTCAACGTCCTCACGGAGCTCAGCAGGTATGAATCGCATTTGCTGAAATTCATGAGCTGAGAAAGTGGGTAGGATTTCGGAACTCCGAGGGAGCGATGGAGGAGCGATCTAGTGAGGGCTTTCGCACACACAAGACTCCCCATTTCTTCTTCTTCTTCTTCTTCTTCTTCTTCAGAGCAGACAGCAGAGAGCAGGGAGGACAGAGCCAGAGGGCACGCTGCTAGCACACTTTGACAGTAACGGATGAAGCAGAGCGAGTCGGGTTTCTAAGGTCGAATCCGGGTCAGGGCCCATGTGCCCGTAGCAAGTAGTAATGCTTTTCCTTATAAAAAGGATATTTTGTTAATTCTGACAGGAAGATTTTGTCCTAATCCAGCTGTCCAAGATAGCTTATCTCGTAATTAGCAAGTCCTTAATCCTTACGTAAAGCTTATCTCTACAATTTAAATCCTTTCAGTTTAGGATTTTGTGAATAAAATTAATTTTAAGTTATTATCAATCTAGACCACATGGGAATTTTTTAGATTGTAACAGTCCTTGATCCAATGCCTTGACCATTAACAGCATGAAGCAAGGCAACAGCAGTGTTACGGATTCATATGGCAAGCAACTGTTCCAAGTACGTAGTTCGCATGGAAAATGCTGTCTGGTCCTCCTGGTATCGATCTTCCGGTTGTTACTTCCCCATAATATGGACCCACTTCTCGAGCCTTAGCTGCTTCATCGGTGGTCCGAGGTTCGGTTTACTCTTCCGAGGACACTTCCATTTCCCAGCAGAGCCTGGCGCATCGAGGCAGCCGTGAAAGTTGGTGGTCTCTGATAATGGCCTTCTCTTGATGCCATCCTGGGCTGCTATACAAGAAGAAGCTCTTTCTTTCGAGCTGGAGCACTCCTCCAAGACACTCCATGGCCTTCTGGAATCGTTCTCATCATTCGAACTTCTACTTACCTTGCTCTTGACAGGAACAAATCCATCGCTGTTGGTGTCCGCTCTCTCGTTTTCTGCACCAGGGCCTCGAGAAATCATATGTCTTGCTGGAGTATCAACTAAATCAACATGCAAAGCCGTAATCTTTGCCTCTTCAATAGTAGATTCCTGTGTCAGCCTCTCTTCAGCTCCACTCTCGTTCAACCAAGATTCTTCCAAATCGACTTGTGGAGATCTATTGCATTCCATTGTATTCCTACTTTCCGAGTGTTCGATGGAGAGAATATTGAAAGTGGGGACATCCTGAGCTGATAAGTTTCCCTCCTCACTGAGTTCATCTCGTTCCTGCAATTCCCGTAGTAAGATTTTGTCGTTTTGGATTGTAGAGAAGCTCTCAATCCCAGCACCGAAGTATTTATACCAAGGATGAATCTGTCTACAAATAGCTCTCTGAAACGGTGGCAACTGATTGAATTAAGAAGGCACAAGAATGTCAAGAAAATCACCTGACATGGACGATGTGTTGCCTGCTTAGAGGGTTCCGTTTCATCAACTTTAGGACTTGCATGGCTACCCAAGTTCTCTCTTTTGGCTCCGCTAATCCCTTCAGTGGCAAATACATCTCCCAGGGACTCCTTTCCCACAAGAAAAGATTCTCCCAAACTTAGCTCAGGAGATTCATAGACGTAGCTTGAGAACCAGTTACTTATATGAGGAAGGTCTGAAAGAACGAGGAAATAGAAATTAGACCTCCACTTCAAAGAATCACTTTGAGAGGAGAACTCATATATAATAAATCCAACTTTCAGGTTTCTTTTACGCCAACAAGCCTAAATCATCTCACAAGAGCCCAGGAATAGAGTGGAGTACTAATATGTTCAAAGGAGCACCACAGACCAGAAAGTTGAGAGGTTGACTCTGAAGAACTGGCGACCTGCGCAAGAAGAATTCCACAAGGAATCAACATAATTGAGCCTCTTAAGTATCCGCAATTCTAAATTTCATATAGGAAGAAGAAATGTAAAGCACAATTGTCCTACTAGCAGCAAGCAAAGTTACAGATCCAGTTGAACGAACAGTACCTTCCTGAAATATGGATCCTGATTGTGGTCCTTTGCACTAGTCACACGTTCATCGCAGTTTAGTCTTTCACCAGTATCACCAGCACCTCCGAAGACTTTTGCATATCGGATGTCTCCAAATGCTGCTGCCTCTATCTTCCTCTTATCATCAGTAACACCTTCTCCACTGCATCTGATTTCTTTAGAGGAGCCTTCTCCACATTCAATACTTAACTCAGGCGATTCATACACATAACTTGAGAACCAGTTCCTAACATCAGGAGGCTCTGAGAAGCCGATGCACAGAATTACAATCACCAGTATGAGTAACTAACAATGTCCAGTGGTCTAAATTCACTATTCTTTCTTACTCTTTCGGTTAACATGTAAGGAATCAAGAAACTAAATACGAACCGGATAGCTGAGTCTCTGACTGCAAAGAATCCGGAACCTACAAAACACGCGGACGCACCAAACAATGAGAAACTTAAAACTGTTAAATGTTCCTTGAATACTGAGAAGAGCCGAGGGAAACAGCCACAAAGACATGCTAGAGATAAAGCACCTCATTGATCTCAGCTTCTGTAGACAAGTTTGAGACTGTCTTCTTACTGGAAACCGCTCGGTCAATCTTTATGACATTGCCAAAATCCAATGGACTCTCATCCTCTTCTCTGCGCCTAGCTTCGGAACAAAAACTGTAATTTTGATATTTTCCTCCTTCGAGGGAAGAAGCTAAGAAATCCTTGTCTGAACCAAGAGCAGGAGATTCATATACGTAGCTAGAAAACCACTTCCTGACATCGGGAGGCTCTGCAAAGGACAAGACACCAAGACCCATCTGATCTCCTGTCTAACTTAATACAACCTAAGATCCTAAACATGTTACCCGAGGAAATACAATGGTGCGCTAACCTGAAGGGAGTGAGAGTGAGGAAGCCGGTTCCGAGAGCTTCAGCAAGGAAGAACAGGTCAGCATTTTACTCTGCCGAAGAATCAAGAATCTCGAGAGAAATCTGGAAAAAAAAAAGAGATTAATTTTGCTGTATGCCCGCTTGAAATTCATACCTGGGAATTCGACTGCAAGGGCTCAGACATTTGGAGATTGCCGCCGGCCTGCTCCATGTCCCCTCTCAACAACAGAAGTAATTCAGTCGAGTTTTCTTTTCGAATCTCCCGGCAAGAGTTGTCACTGGCGCCAAAAAGGAGGAGAGGAGACAGGTCTCTCTGCTTCGTATGCAGATAGGTACAAGACGGCTAAGAAATTTGGGCTACAGTGCCAAGCTGGGCGGCCCGATAACGGTGCCGTGTTGGGCTCGACTTATCGGGCCAAACTGTCGGCTTGTAACTGTTTTGGGACTTGCCAACCCGGCCCAATAACACCGACCCCACACCATTCGTCTGTCACGTTTAAGCCGAATCATTGTGATCATATTCGGCTTCCCACTTGGAATCATCTCCCTGTCTATGGTTTATTTTTTGGCCCAATGTTATTATATTTTATTTCCGACCCATAGAAATTGCAAAACAAATTCATAGAAAAATAAGGGAAAAAAACATAAAATTAAAAAAAAAAGGAAGGAAAAATGATTGGGCTGAATTGGAGATGAGGCCCCCTTCTCGACCAATAGCAGATCTACTGTGTAAAATCTTACGGTGAGCGCTCCCGCAGGTTATGACTATCACTAGGGCTTTAAAGATTCCGTTGTTCACTTTGTTCTCTGCCTGCCGTGCTGGCTAGGGTTTCGCAGTCTCGTCTCAGCTGCACTTCATCAGTCTCCTTCTCTATCAGAACACTATCCCGCTCTATTTAATCATCGACATGGATCTGAATAAGCCATAGGGGTTTACTGGTTTCCTTTTTCTGTTGAAGGCCGTCGAATCTTGAGCTCGACAGAAGGACACAGGCAGGGCACTCGGAAATGGCTACCATGAACCCTTTTGATATCCTGGGCGACGACGACAATGAGGACCCGAGCCAATTCGTCGCCGCAGTGAAAATCGACAAGACGAAGAAGGCTCTGGCTCCCTCCGCCGCTGCCGCTCAGCAGGGCAAGCCAGCCGCCAAGATGCCTTCCAAGCCCCTTCCTCCTGCTCAGGCTGGTGAGTGTCGAATCAGTTTCATCAGAGACGCTTTATTCCAGCGTGTCTTGTTGCTTCAGAGGGTGTGTTGTGTGGATTCGGCTTTAGGGAGGTATATGAGTTTAATGTTTTTGATATCCGGGCAAACATTGCAAATTTATAAAATTTATGTTCTTATTTTGTTCGGAATCGAAGAAAAGGCTGCTCCACCCGATTTCCATTATAAAAATAGAAAACTGTGGAGTCTTCTTCTGACAGATGGAGTGCTTTTGTGCTGTGGTTGGATTCATATTGTGAAATCTTTTGTGTGGCAATGATTAATTTGACTCAGCAGTATGACGATGATACTGGTTCCACGTTGCTTTGTATGATATACAACTGTATTCGAGTAAATGAAGCCATATGGGAACTTGAGATTAATTGTAGCTCTGAAATTTCTTATGGTGAACCCTGTCTTGGGCCTTAGCTGTCCATGATTTTGTACCTGGCAATAGTCTGACTACTATGCCAAGTAAATGTTTTTTTTTCTTCTCTCCCTATTGAGTAGTATGGGAAGCAAGGACCGAATCTGGGCGTGGTCGTGGCCAAGGAGGTGAGCGTGGATCTGGCCGAGGACGTGGAGATGGGCGCCGATATGAACAAGACTCGGGCTACAACGAGGGGAATTTTGGAGGCAATGATGGGTTTTCTGGAGGTTATAGCAGGCGTTCCGAGGAGGGTGAATTGGGGAAACCATTTGAGAGACGAGGCGATGGGCCTCGTGGTCCTTTCCGTGGTGGCCGCCGTGGTGGCTTCAGCAATGGAGAAGCTGCTGAAGGTGAACGTCCTCGAAGGGTTTTTGATCGTCGCAGTGGCACTGGAAGAGGGTAAGTATTCTTCAAGATGATTGCTCTTTTATCTCTATGAAAGCTTCTCCATGAAATCTTCCCATTTGCTGATTTTATTTTTTTGGCAAGTCTCATTTGGAAATGCCTATGCTGATTATATTTTACTGCCCTAGGACTGGGCTCAAACGTGAGGGATCTGGCCGTGGGAACTGGGGAACTCCCACTGATGAAGTAGCTTTGTGAGAAATGATTTGTCATTCTCAGCATTATTGCTTGTGTAGAATTGCATTCTAAGAGCTGTTGTGGTTATGATGTAAAATATTCTGTATGCAGGGTGGCTGAGGAAGCAGTTGTTGATGCTGAGAAAACTGTGGCTTTTGAGAAGCAGTCTGGTGAGGAAGAAAGTGCTGAAGCCAGCAAGGAGAATGTTGTGAAAGAATCAGAAGAGGAGCCTGAGCCTGAAGACAAGGTAAACCTTCTCCCCTTGTGTTGTGTGAATGTTTATCTGTATTTTAACAGCTAGTTGATGGTTTTCATGCTTGCATTCAAACTATTAATTCAATATGTGGGAAGGCTCAATGTTCCTTGTTTCTTCTTTTTGGGTTCTGAGGGTAAATGTAGTGATGTAATTTGTTTCTGCTTATTTTTATCCTTTTGAACTCTGAGAAAAGGCTGCAATTTTAGGGGAATTTTTGTTCTAAATTTCTAATTTAGGTTGCAAATGAATAAAAGGCTGCCTGACTTGTTTCTTCACTCTGTACTGTTGAATTTTTGTCAAACAATTGGCATAATTCTGTGCTTCAGCGTCTACCTATAAAAATGGTTCTGTGCTTAAGTGTGGTTGCTGTCATTAACTGTCAAATCTCTTGTCTGGAAATTTGTATTTTGAAGCAGCAGTCATATGATTACACTGTTGTGTTGTGGCTACTGCTTGGTATAAATTATATCCAAGTAAATGAGGCAATTTAGATTTTTTAAATTAATTGAAACCGCATGAAATTTAAGGTGAAGCCCCTTTTTCCTTGGGACTTAGCTGTTTCTAAGTTGATGTTCCAGTACTGCTATTCAGTGTTATCTGTTGCCTTTAAATGTAGTAGCTGTTAAATTTCTGATTCGCTTCATTTGCTTAGTACTCATCTATTTTATTTACCATAGGAAATGACTTTGGAAGAATACAAGAAAGTATTTGAGGAGAAAAGGAAGGCTTTGCTAGCAACGAAGACTGAGGAGAGAAAAGTGGAGGTGGACAAGGAACTAAAGTCCATGCAACTGCTTTCAAACAAGAAGGGCAATGATGACATATTCATCAAGCTGGTGAGTCACTTCTTTCCGCTCACTAGTTCTCCTTATGTTAGCTACAGCTTAATCTTGATGAGCAGAGTGACAATTTTGGTTATATTTATGCAGGGCTATGAGAAGGACAAACGCAAGGACTCTGAGAAGGAAGAAAAGCCGAAGAAGGTATGTGTGTTTCATTTTCCCCCCTTTTTTCACTTGCTGACTATCACTCTGAAATCCGTTTTTCGTCTTCTCTGCACTCTAGCTATGGAGAAGCCAATATATTAGTTATTCGGGTCAGTGCTAAATTCGATAGTCCACCTTTACTTGATTCCCTTAGAGTAGAAAGGGATGGGATGTAATTTGCAACATGATAGTTCGTAGGATGTTCCATTCAATTGCTTTTGCATTCTTTTGTAATTTTGTATCAGAAGGGTTAATGAAGCTTCCTGTTCATTCCCTTTTTTGTTTTTTGTTTTTTGTTTTTTTTTGTGTGTGTGTTTTACTTCTTGTAGTTATGCATTGATACCTGAAGTTTCACTTCAATATCTTCTATTGGGGCGCATCAATTTGATTGCCTTTCATCTGAAGCGAGTCTCATTTTCACGTCTTCAGTCTGTCAGCATAAATGAGTTTCTGAAGCCTGCTGAGGGCGAGAGATACTACAGCCCTGGAGGACGTGGCCGCGGCCGTGGCCGTGGCCGTGGGCGAGTTTCAGTGGGTGAGGGCTTCGGGGGTGGCTATGCAAGCAATGCTGCAGCTCCCTCAATCAAAGATCCTGGGCAGTTCCCATCACTTGGTAGCAAGTGAGAGAGAGAGAGGGGTTCCACCCTTATCAGTGGCCCGAGCATGTTACTCATCATCACTTGGCGGTGTCGTTTGTCGGTCAGGAAAAGATGGTAGCGTGTCAAACTGGAATTATATTTTTCATGTAATGGAAACCTTCCCTGCTGATGGTATTGTCATGTTCTCCTCCCGTGAGTGTAAATTTTAAGATGATTCCCTCCTTTTGGGGTTTTACTTGCTTCTTTTCCTTACTTAGTTAACGTCGCATCAGTTTTGTTTGAATTACGACTGACGCCGCATCTTGTCGGATCTCATCTACATGTTGATGTCCTTTTCTCATTGTATCATAGTTGCCACCTAAGGTCTCCCCAAAAAAGTATGGCTTCAGATTGATTGTATTGGGTGCCAAGGTGATGCGATAAAAAGCCTGCAAAACGGTGACAAATCGATATTGGTTTTTGGAAGTCAGTCGCTAGACGATCCAAGTGGCGAGTAGAGAATATCACCGCATGACATTTCTTGGATGTAGCTAGCCCTCGCGAGTTTGGATGCGTAGAGATGCCCTCGGGGACACCTCCAACTGCAAGTCAAATCAATCAAAAACACCCAGTAGAAGGAAACCAAGCCAACGCGAGGCCATGAGCCGAAGACCCCTAATTTGTACAGGAACAGTTTAGAATCAACTACATTTGGAAAGAATATGGAATCTCGATGACAAAGTAAAGAAACCCAGAACAGATCACCAAGGAAGGACGGTATCATAGTTGAAGAGTAGAGTCCTTAATAACAGAGATTCATCATTTTGAAGTAGTATCATTTCACATGCAACTGACCAATCGAGCATAGGCAATACACATTTCCCAAGTCCCATCGCGACAAGGCAGATTCTTTCAGCTTCAAGACGAACAGCAACCCGCCTTTTGGTTCACTGGCTGCCCTCGGATGTTCACTGTTGGAGGTCTTGCATTATTCACTGGCTGACTTGCCATCCTGTAAGGGTTGTTGGGCCCAACAAAAGCAAAGTAAAATCAACAGCAACAATTGAAATTATATCCAAGCTAAGAATCAACAAAGCACAACCTGAGACTCATGAACATGTATGGGCAGATAATCGGTAGTTGTCAACCTCTACATTATTTTATGCAATTTCTGGCAGATGTCAGTCGAGATAAACATATGCCAAGTTATATTCACAACTAAGCTACACCTAGGGCTTCCATACAACTGATGATCAACAAGATTCCAACATGGTTTTTTTTTCCACTTTAACATCTCATGAGCCAATCAATGAATCAAGTCCTGGTAAGTTTATGGTCCCACGCGTGGTGGTGGCACACAATTATGGCATTCTCCGAGCAAGTGGGAGTCAAAACTAAAGACCTTGAATTATATGTCCATGTCTACTACTAAATCTGACTCAGGCAAGATCAAGTAATATTGTGCTAGTGCCAATCACAGCAGAAGAAATACCTATTCTTGATAGCTGCAGACATGGCCATGAAAGCCTGCTCCACATTGGTGGAATCCTTAGCACTTGTCTCCATGAATGGGATCCCAATTTCATCTGCAAATGCCTATATCGGCAGATGGATCCATTTCCAGATAGAATTAGCAATTTGCAGGTAACTTCATGAACTCCAGGATGAGCATCGTGTTATATTCTTACCTTGGCTGTTTCATACGAGACAACCTTTTGAGCCGTGAGATCACACTTGTTTCCAACAAGAAGCTTGTTGACATTCTCACTAGCATAGCGATCGATTTCACTCAACCACTGCTTAACATTGTTGAAGCTCTCTTGGTCTGTGACATCATAGACAACCTACCAAAACGTTGCAAATTATTACCAATTTGTGCAGCAAGATAATAAGCCTACGTCAAATAGCTTGAAAAGAGTCTAGATCTTACAATAATGCCATGGGCACCACGATAGTAGCTACTGGTTATAGTTCTAAAACGTTCCTGACCAGCAGTGTCCCACTGCATACCGAAAAGACAAACTAGATAATCAGCAACAGATAAGCCCTTAAAAAAGCATATATTATATATATAATGGATTAATACTCTAAGTCTTTCCTCCTCCACTGTCAAGAAAAGGAATGCACAACTGACAATTATGAAATGCAGCTCCTTAAATCTAAATTCACCAAACAAAAAAATCATAAATTCCATTAATATGTACGAGAAGTTAACACATTCATGAAAGCAAATTTCTGTCACAATTCTTTGTCAAGATGTGGCACAAAACAACAAAACAGATCATCAAAATAATAAGCTCTAAAGCTACAAGAAACCTACAATTTGAAGTTTAATTGTCTTTCCATCTTGTTCCACGGTGCGGATTTTCTGCATGAAAGAAAGCATAAATCATTAGGTCACATGCACGGCACAACTTAGCAACCACATAGACAAGCTATCAAATGGATTTGCTTACAAAATCTACGCCAATTGTGCTGATGTAGCTGTCAAGATATGAGTCATCCTGAAACAAGAAAAATGGTCGTGAAGTTCCAATCTTAGCTAAAGGGAAACTCGATGCTGTTAGAAATAATTCAACAGATGAGATGGCAAAGCTTCAAACTGAAATCAAAATATAAATGAAAAAACTATGTGGATCTATATGCTTCAGGTTTCCTGCTTGCAGTGATCAACACTTTTAGCATAGAGGGACAATAGTTGAAGACTTCCACAGGAAGTAACAACATATTCTCTTATTTCTTGACACAAACAGTGAACTGGTCTGTCATAGATCATGTCCAAAACAGAAGAACAAGGCATCAGAACTACTAACCGCAAACCTCAGAAGTAGGCAAGATTTTCCAACACCAGAATCTCCAATGAGCAGAAGCTTAAATAAATAATCGCTGAATTTGAAAACAGCAAAAGTATTAGGATGTGGACAGGGTAGCCTAGGTAGCATCACATGCAATAGATTATGACATATCATTCCACATGATCATATAAGATTTTCATAATGTACAGGCTGCACTCAGCGCCAAGACGCCAAAGCCAGACCAACCACTAAATAGACACATATTATCATGCAACCTAAACATCGTGTCAGCATTCTTCTCCACATGGAGCTACGGCCCCTCTATATTTGCAGGATGATCATGACTAAGAACAGCATAAAGTAACTGATTCGATGAGAAAAACTCATGCAAGTGTTCAAAATTTTCCAGAAATAGATTAGAAGGCTGACCCTATTGCTTCTCCCCTATATACCCAAATTTTTTATGCGAAGATGAAAGCAACAATTAGAGATCATAAAATTAAATTATACTTAGAAGAATCAGTGATAGCAATATTAGATGTCCAACAAAAGCAAAAAAGATTTTCTAACTATTTCACAACCCTAGCTCAACATTCAATCCCCCGAATTACTCCCCGAATTTTAGCTATACATGTGCACAGCGCGCTAAGCTAATCTCAGAGGCAAGACCATCGAATCGAGTTCACTGAACGTGCGATCAAACATAAGAATCTGTGAATTCTGGAGAAGCAAAAACGCTGATACAGAATAGCAAGGTTGATAGAAATGCTCAAGGGATATGACAAGCATAAGAAGAAGCTAGCGTCCCTACATAATCTAGAAGAACCCTAAGCACCAGGAAACAGCCAATTATGGAGGCTACTCTACAACAGACCGTCAGGAAATGCATAAATTTACGCAAAAAAAAAAAAAGGACAGCGAGTCCCAGGCAGTTCCCGTCTCCAAAAGTTGCTCCAGATCTACGTAAATTTACGCCGAAACAATTAGGTATTCCATGGAGGAGGAGACAGGTGGAAGCATACTATTCAGGGTTCATGGCTGAGGGGACGACGAGATCGATCCGATCACTGGAAGTCGAGACGAAGCTCGGGAAGACGGCTGCTTCTGCTGCAAGGATCGGACCGAAACTGCAGGATCGTCTCCGGCGAGAGGGACGGGAAGAAGGGGGAGGGAGGATAGTACTAGTAATAATAAAGTAAAGGTCAAAAGAATTCCTCTGCCTCCGATTTTTTAAAAGAGTCCAATTTATCGAAATTACTATTTCTCTATGACAAATTTATTTATATTTATATTCATATTTATTTTCTCATTAATCTTTTTATTTATCAAATAACTACCGATTAATCAATCATGTGCGCACTGCCCAATAGAATTTTGTTATTTGTCACATTTTTAATTATTAAATGCAAAATAAAATCTTTAAAAAAACTTTCAAAAAGTTTCCAATAAAAATTAATATCGGATGATAAAACACCCCCATTAACAAATTGCGGATGCCGTTCATCGGTCGCCCGGTGGGAGGTGACGTCGTTTTTTCGCCTCCTTCGGTTGTTGGGAGTCGACATGAAATTAATGCAGCAATTATTTATTTTATGTGGCACCCAATGATCAAGAGCATAGTTTTAAAATCGGATCGGGCTGAGAATTGGTTAATGTACGAGTTTATGAATTTATAGGTCGAATTTGGAGTTCAATGGGTTGAAACGCATGTTTAATAAATAATATTAATAATATAATATTC
>CXYZ01009481.1:1961559-2028627 GCA_900006705.1 Sonneratia caseolaris | reverse complement strand
TTTTAAATTGGTCAGTTTTCTCATCGGTTCAATTAGATTTATTTGTTCAAGTGAGAACCGGCCGGTTCAATTAAATTTGACCTCATTTAAATAATAATTGGATTTTTTTGTGAGAACCGGACCTGGTGAGTGGCCGGTTCTCGGTCAAACCGGTTGAACTGGCCGACCCGGTCCGATTTTAAAAACTATGATCAAGAGTTCGTCCTAAGCAAACCATTTAACATCATATGCCAACCAGAGCAAGCTCCAGTTTGATGTAGCGTTGGTTCACGGTAAAACCCAAGTCAACAGGCAACAACACGCTGAAGTTTTAGTCCGTCAAGCTCCTGCCTGGGATTCCGGTGGGACTCCATGTTAGAGGGTTGCTTTTGATCTCAATACTGGAATAAACTCAGATGGTACACGGATGAGAAACTTACGAATCAAAATAGTAATACAGCGAATGAAAATTAACAAAACCAAAAGGACAATTGAAGTCGATGTCAGTAGTAGTTACAGTATCTTTAAAATAAATTTGACCCCCTAAATATGTTAAGGTGATGCAGTTGATTGCACTTCCAAGTTATATGAGAATAATTTCTGGTTCATAACTAAATGAGATGGCATTTTTTTTCCGACACTTCAATCTGATGATTGTATGCTCTAGCATTGATCCCGATCAGACGGGCTGCAAGGACACCATGTCCCTGGCTCAGGTTCTCCAAATGCAGAACCACCCGCCCACCCCCACCGAATTCACTGTCATTGTGACAGCGATTTGAGGGCGTTGGGCAATGGCAGTCTAGTTAGCTTGAAATGGTTGAGAAAATGCAGCGTCTTAGCTCTGTTAGGTCGTGGGAAACTGTTCTCCCATTTTCAAATCCCTTCAATGTCCACCGTGATGCATCCTCCTCAAGACATCCTGCCGGAATCTGCTAGCCCCACGACTAGCGGAACATCCCAGCATAATCCGGCCCGGCTGGGCCCATCACTGGAGATCGAGTTCCATCAGAACTAATCACAATATGCTCGAACTCAACAGGAGTTCATAGAACTGATTGATTAACCTTTTCTGGTACTTGGAGAGTCGCATGCGAATTCGGGCATTGTTTCTCCATTGCCACTCTTCTCGACACAGAATCCAGTAGGACTTCACCGTCATTCTTTACGAGACCGGAGCCCCCTCGCATCGTCAGATTTCACTGTCATTCTGCAGAATCCACACTTTAACATCTCGGCTCTAAAAAACTTCTGCTCGACACAAACTTCTGCCAAAACACTTACATAGTCACGGTACCACCGAATTGAGCCAACTTCCCGGGAAAAGAAGTCACGGACATGCTGCTATTTCTACTCAACACCCAACAACACAGGCGGACCAACCTGCATTTAAGTTTCTATTGATGGGGGTCGCAGGTTGCACACGGAACATTTTCTCAACTGCCAAACTTCTTCTCCGACAATCGCAACAAGGTTCTGTTTCCGATGTGCACTTTTCAACCTGATTAGCCTATTATCAAACCAAGTATTGCGCTGTTGGGTTGATTGTACTACCTGACATATGGTACTGACTCGTAAAATCGGATTACTCCCATGGACCTGTCACCTGCACAAAGTAATGGCTCAACGTAAGTTGATCGAGTACTTGAGGAAGGTGGCTGCCTCATGTTGTCGTCGTTTAACTATGCCTTGTTGCAATCGATCAGTCAACCAAACTGGAATCTTCGGTCGATCGGTAGTCACATGGGCAATGACAAACCGTGAATTTTCTCCGCATGTTTTGCCTCTTGCAAACGGCCAATTTCTTTCTTTCTTTCTTTTTTTTATATTGAAGAGCAACTGGCCTCACAAGCAACGATAAGATAAAGTCAAATTTTCTCTTTAAATCGAGTCAAGACATAGAAGGTCGGGATCGGGTGTACGTAGTTACACCAAATATGAGATGCCCAAGAACACACACACACACACACGATAACAGTTAATTAGATGTAAAATTTTGCTTCCTTCTTCACCATTCCAAGTTTCCTTTTCCTACATACCTGTCACTGTGATCATCTCGAGACGCGATTGGATTTGACCCCGATAGTTGTGCAACGCAGAGATGTTCCATTTTTCATAAGAGAGTGGGTCGTTGTCGTGTGGTTTGATCCTTGCCCTAGAGAGGTCTAATCGTAGTAGGTTTTGTTGCTGTAAAGAAGCAATGTAGATTGACGTACAGGCCGAAGAAAATAGAAAGATTAGATCCAAATCTGATGGCCAAATCCAGCGCAAGACGGAGCCTCCTTCCATATTTTAAAAGCTTTCTTGTGTATGGTTAGGTGCAGCCGTATACCAATATTGTACAGAACAGTGTATCTTGACAATTATATAAGATTGAAGAGAAAAGTGAAAAAAAATGAAAATTGAAATTCCACTTTAAAAAATTAAATTTATACCCTCTTAGTTTAGTTTAACGTGAGTCTACTTGCAATGAGCCATTGTTTTGGTACATAATACATGCTGTTCAGCAATCTGACGATTTTTCATAAAATCATATTTGAATCAAGTTGATTTACTAAAAAAATAAGTATTTTCAATCATAATTTTTTTTCATTTATAATAATTTAAGTTGAAAATTTTACATAAAAAGAAAAAGATTTGAGCGGCAAGAAATGCTGTTTCTTCAATGATGACTCTATAATGTGCAAAGCATGCCTATAAATATGTGACGGGATGGGGACATGAAATGTACATTAGGAAGCATCCAAGCTTTGTCAAAGAAGTTCAGCAGATTCGCTCAGCAATGGCTGTTCTCCCCAAGCCCCGCATCGAAGCCATCCAGAGTGTGACGGCCTTCAAGATGACTGACCCACGGGTGACACGGCTGGTCGACCCGGGGCTGGCTAGCTCGTTCCGTAGGTGCTTCAATACGGTCCTCTACTTCAAGAGAGTGGAGGGAGACGACTTCTCGGGGTGGGACACCGCTGGGTGGATCAAGGACTCGCTTGGCAAGGCCTTCGCAGAGGAGCCAATCCTCTGCGGGCGGCTCCGGAGGGCCCAGGAGGGTGACAGGTTCGAGATTGTGTCGAACGACAGCGGGGCCCGTCTGGTCGAGGCCAGGATCGGGATCTGTTTGGAGGAGTTTGTGGGGTCAAAGGGGAGGGAAGAGGCCGAGGCTGAGCTGGTGTACTGGAAGGACATTGATCCGGAGAATCCTCAGTACTGTCCACTCTTCTACATTCAGGTATCTGTTCATCCATTCGTTCGATTTGTTTATTACAAGCATTGGCAAATGTCTGATGAATCTCAAGACATAGAGAACATGCCGGGTCTCGTGACGAGCTCTTGAGGTTTGAGATGGGTTCGCCAGTTTAGATGGCAAAACCGATGGGTTTAAACCAAAACCCGATTGATTTTCTCAGGTGACAAACTTCCAATGTGGTGGATACTCAATTGGGATCAGCTGCAGCCTTCTACTGGCAGATCCTGCATTCATCACCAGCTTTCTCAAGAGATGGGCAACCATCCAGAGCAACTTAGTCTCCGAGATGAACCCAACGGTGAAGAAGCCCATCTTCTACCTCCATCACGTCAGCGCCATCGACCCCTCATCACCGAGCCCACTAAGCCCAAGCCCGAGCAAGAAATCAGCCCGAACGGTCGTCTTCAAGGCCAACCGCCAGGCCGTGAACTTGGAGACAAAGTCACTCGCGCTTCTCTGCGCTGAGGATGCCGAGCTGGGATCGAACTTCTCAGTGCTGGTGAGGGAGAAGTCGGGCGAAATAAAAGTGGAAACGGTTGCTAAAGATGCCGGGCTCGTTCATGCTCCACCAGGCCCAGAAGGCCGGCCTAGTCGGCTGAGATGGGAGTGCTTTGGGGCCGAAGGGATCGCTTTTCGGAGAGGGAATTTCCCTGCTCTCGTCTCGCATTGGATCGGGTCTCCGGATGGCTTCGTGATGGTGTCACCTAGTGGGGGTGAGGATGAACATTGGGCCTATGTCTTTGCCACGATCTGATATACATACTCGACCTGCTATTACCGTTTATGGTACTTTTTTTTTTTAGGGATTGTTTGAGCAGACACGGTGTTTGCTGCAGATCTTATGTTCTGAAAATTTTCTGGCTGCATTGTTGTTCTGAGTTCCCAGGTATGCATTCTATATCACCACTGATGTTGCAGACTGCTCTTTGGGGTTGTCTGCAGCTAGCAATCTCGCAGGACAGTGCGGTATTCGCAACTTGTTCTTAGAGCCCAAGTGAGTGATCATTCTCGATATTCTTTCTTCTAACCGTCCAATACAATACACTCGGTGAAACTTTAAATGTTAGAGGACTGCGGTCAAGTTGACGATCGATGACTATGATTTATCTATCTGAAATTAAGCGAATAATCGGTCCAAATTCCGGGGGAAGGTGGAAAGGAACATATCCTTTCTTCTTTGGTTACTGTAAGTTGAACATTATGGAATCCTATGCTGGATGTGGAGCATTTTCTGCATAAAAGCAAACTCCTTTCCTCTAAAGCTTTCACTGTCGCTTTTATTGGATCACATGAACTAATTGAACATATCTCGTGGCTTCCAAGCTGCTCCGCTTACTCTATTCTGATGAAATTTTGATTGCGATCTGGAAAATCCCGATTCCATGCCCACTTTCATCTCTTGCTTCACGAACTTACACACATTCGAGGTGGTACAGCGTAAAACCCCCACTTGAGCATCACTCACGATCGAGGGGTACAGCAATTAAAGGGGATAACCCACCATGTGAACATCACTTTCATCCTCATAGTCCTCTGTCGCCTTCCCAGTAGCCGCCATTACTCTCACTTGTCTGTCTTCTTCTCTTCCATTAAGAGAGAGAGAGAGAAAGAGAGAGAGAGAGAGAGAGAGAGAGAGATCTAAAAGCCCATTCTCCTTTCATCCTCTACCACCAGAGAGGCCCCCTCAAAGGGCACCTTCCCTTTACAAAGGAATCTACCCTCCTCATCTCTCACCTCCTTTTCCTCCACACCTTTCACTCTCACAGCTAGCAACCTAACTTTCCTTCCATGCCCGCCACACCAATCCCTTCATCGATTATCTCATCCATCCTTCCTAGAGTATTCTGACCCGCAAGAAGATGCCGTTTCTTTTGGTACTACAATTATTAGAATGATCTGTGTGGTGCTTGAACTATCAGATTTTATATAAGGCAGAGAAGGAGCGGAGAGAACGATAGAACATGATAATTCAGAGGTTGAATACATGGGAATAACCGATAATTTTTTTATGAAGCAACTCACTCAATCAATTGTGAAAATATAAATATTTAAATATATAATAATAGTTAGATAAGCATTAAAATGATTTAAAATATATTTAATCTAAATGATAATAATAATCTTCTTTTGTAATAATATATTTTATATTCTAAATAGATAATATCTCTTACACGAACAGCCCTGCTATTGCTCGGAGAACTAATGTGATCATGTGAAATGTTCACAGCCAGCTATGCCAACACATAAGAGAACAGTAGACAGGGTTTTCCTTATTCAACTACAAAGAGCCAAAATGCTACAAGGATGATGTAACACCTGATGAATGCACCCCTCACAAGTATCACAGATGAGTACTCAAATGTCGTGGAAACGCGAAACGGAAGGGGAAGGCATGAACAGTGGAGTCTTAAGAAAACCAAAGTAAAAGAATGACACAAACAAATGTCTCGCCAATCTACACCGAAACAGGACCAGCACAGGTGACCCGTGGTCTTTTTAGGCTAGGAACATGGCCACTGCCAAGAGTACTGCAAGAGCGGGGCTACCGCGACAGGCGAAAGCACCGCTGCCAGGAGGGGGCGCGGGCGGTTGTTGTTCTGAAGTCCCATTCGGTGGCGATGGAGGAGGTGGAGGTGTTGGTGGAGTGCCGGGGCTCGGGACGGGGCTCATCATCGGTGGTGGGGTCATCATCATTGGGGAAGGAGTCGTGGCCTTCGGTGAAGGGGCCATCCTACTGGGCGGTGGAGTGGCCATCGGTGTAGGGGCCATGCTAGAGGGTGCGGGTGCCGGAGTAGCCATCGGTGTAGGGGCCTTGCTAGAACGCGGTGGAGTAGTCATGGTTGTCGGTGGCATCATTGGGGTTGCCATAGGAGCGGAGGATGGAGCTTGGGCTACTGAGGTGTGAGCCATGAGAGTGAGGGTGAGGGTCAGGCAGAGCATGGCACTAGAGAGAGCCATAGCTATTTGCAGTGAGGGGTGGAGGGGAGTGACTTTCTTATGTTAAGGGAAATAAGAAGAAAGTGAGGGGAAATAAATGCTATATAGAGTGAAAAAGAAGTCACTACAAGAATCATATCTTTCTGGTCCATGTCCATCCACCATGAAATGGACACAAATTTATGCATAGAGAAAACAATAGGTCAAGAGCACTCCATTCTTTGATGAGTTGTATCAGCTCAACTTCAAATATATCTATTTTTAAATATTGAGTATATAAAAAAAAAGAGTATACGTTAAAATTATAATAATGATATTATTTTTGGTATAAAATTCGAATTGATTAAATTGAATTTTTCACATCTAAAATTATGAAGGACTACCGTGCGTGTGGAAAATGGCATTGACCCACTAATTAGAACTGTGTGGACCCTTTCTAGTAGCATGGAACTTCCATGAACTGCAAGGTGCAGCTGCCTCTCGATGATTTTTGTGTCTCGAAGGTTTTTGTGGTGGTGATTGCAAGTTTGCGGGTTTGATTACACAAATGATACATGAAAATTTTGAAATATATATATATATATATATATTGGTATAAAAATAATTTATTTGTCCCACTACTACAAAAAGTTAAATATGTCTTGTCAAAACCACTGTAATACTGTCCCAATAAGAGTTAATTTCTCTAATTATACAAAAATTTTAGGAAATATCCTAAATTAGTACCAAAAAAAAGAAACATCTATGAAATTTTACATAAAAATTATTTCTTGATGTAAAGTAATCATGTTTTGTCTGCTACTATACTTTTATCAC
This sequence comes from Sonneratia caseolaris, assembly GCA_900006705.1. NCBI lineage: Eukaryota > Viridiplantae > Streptophyta > Magnoliopsida > Myrtales > Lythraceae > Sonneratia > Sonneratia caseolaris. The sequence goes on along the minus strand of CXYZ01009481.1, from coordinate 2,021,654 downwards.
ATTTAATCATACCAAAAAAATAAAAAAGACCGTGGTGTCTTTTGTACATACAGAGATAAGTGCAAACTAAAATTTTTCACTTCTTCTCTCCCACTCTTTAACTTCCGCAACCTGCCGTTCAAGTAAAGGCGTATCTACTCTGAACTTGAGCTGAAGGAATTGGACATAAAATTTTCTCTTTTTTTTAAATTTAAAATAATTTCAAACTTTTTTTTTACCGATGATGTAATTAACATTAATAATATTATAATATCGTTATTACGATTTCAATAATTTATATTAACATAAAAACGCATTCTTAACTTTTTTTTTTTTTTTACAAGTGGAGTATAAAAATTCTTACTTACCAATTTATCCTTTTCCAAAATCTCATGGGTCGATTGTGCAATTAACCCCAAATTTGCCGTCTCTTCCCTTCGTCAGGTTGACTCTTTAGATTCGACGTCAGTGGGTGTGCCCCAGTAAGCCACCAATCAGATCTCGACACCTGCACAGTGCATTAATAAAGGAAAGAGACGCCGTCTGGGAGCATATTATGGGCCACGGCCTATTCGAGCTCTATCTACTGGGCCCAGGAGTGTGGAGTCGGCCCATGATCCGTGATTAGGGGTCCGAAGAACTGGTCACGCGCTCTTAGCGCGTGGATTAGCTCGACCGTAGCGGTTGGAAGCGGAACTGCAGAGGAGCCCGCCTTCTCCCTCGAGAGGAATGGAGAAGATAAGGTGACTCTCCCTGCTGACAATGGTGTCCAGGTTGTTCCTCAGGTAAGTTCTCACTCATCTGTATCTCTGTCTTCCTCCTCCTTTCTTTTCGTGCTCTTAAAATCTCAGTCGGGAGCTTCTCTTCTAGGGCCTCTGCAGGCGGTGATTTCGATTCCGGGGAATCCACAGCAGCAAATTCCTAGGAAGCTAGGTTTCTATGCACCTGTGTCCTCTCATTTCGCTTCCATCAGCGGGTTTTCTCTTCCTAGGGGGTATTCGAGCTCGATCAGCTCGCACAGGGGTCCGATTGTCGCTGCAATTGAGAGGCAGAGTTTCGTTGTGAGAGCTGAAGCCAGCGGTGAAGCCGAACCGGTTCCGGATGGGAGTGCTGAAGAGGAGGTTAAGGCAGTGAACCCTGAAGGGGGTGCTGAAGCGGAAGCTGAGGCGTAGGAAAACACTAAAGAGGAGAAGCCGCCGAGGAAGTCTCCAGTTAAGCTCGGAGATATAATGGGGGTACTGTGGAAACCTATTGCAGATGTGAATTTTGAATATACTAAGAAAGTGGATGCATTTTGTACCGATCTCACAGGGGTACTGAAGTTTCTTATCTGTAGATACTAAACAAAAGAGCAATTGAAGCGTCAGAGCGGGTAAGGCCTGTGCCAGACTTCACGTCTGGAGATATCGTTGAATTCAAGCCGGTAATTTGTTGCTTCCTTCGTAAAACTTGCTTGCCCTGAGCATGAATTTTGATCCGGTTGAAGAATGTGCTGTATGTTGTTATTCTCTGTTTGTGGGATTTCTGCACCTTGCTGTTCTTCGTATGTCTTATGCATAATTTGATCTACGTACTCATTTTTGCAGGAAGTTCCAGAGAACAGGCGCAGGTTATCTGTCTACAAGGGAATAGTTATATCCAAACAAAAATGCGGGTATCCACACGACTATCACAATAAGGAGAATCATTGCTAGTGTTGGGGTTGAAATTGTATTCCCAGTGTAAGTGAAACATCTAGTAGTTGCTATGCATCCATCACATACAACTTGCATGTTTTGCTCTGTGCATGAAAACTTCCAGCTGACATCATGTGTAATCAGAATTGAAAGAGTGAGAAACTTTGGTTAAAAGGTCATGAACAGATAAGACTAGAGAGCCCCTTATTTCTGCTGTAGAACTATGATGCAATAGCAAAAAACTGTTGCTGGGCTTGGAACTTGCTACTGTCTATTGGTTGCCCTGTCAGCATTGACTCGTATTTGAAATTGAAGTAAGATTTTGGGAGAATTCTTTGCACATTGTATCTTTATTTTGATTGAATAAGCCAAAATATATCTTCATTTTTATCAAGGAAATTGACTCAATTGATGACCTTCATCTGCTTCTTGATGAATCCCTGCTGCCATAAGAATTTGACGAGCCTTGATTGTGTGGTACCCTGTTGATTGTTTTCCTTACTCTGTAGAGATTCAGTTACCTTACATTCACCCGGCAACAATCACCTACTCAAGTTGTCGTCCCGCTTTGGGCTCAGACAAATCACTCAAATTCTTCCTGGACCAAGTGTAGACTGTTGAATTCAGGAATTCCTGAACGCACTGCTTGTTCCTAGTTAGTTGGGGCAGTATCTGCTATATAAAATGTTCTGAACACCATAGTGCTGAGGATTATAACTCACAAGGGCCCCTGTCCACTACTATACTCCTGCTAATCGAGCACTTTGAATTGGAATGCACATCTTGCTTACAACATCTGTGTTACTGGCATCCCAGTACAGTCCGTATGATGTGTGTCTCTTGGTGTCTGCAGGTACTCACCCAACATCAAGTAGATAAAAGTAGTCAGCCACTGGAAGGTGAGGAGGGCGAGGTTGTACTACTCGAGGGACAAGTGTCGAAACAACTTGCATCAGATGCTGCCGCTGCTATCGGCACTGGTAGCCTCACAACATCACCCTCTTCACATCTCATCACCCTCCATTTTGCTTTCTATACATTTTTTTGATCACTTGGATGGTTGAGACTTGAGGGTTGATATTCACTGTTCAGTTGTAGCACTAGTAAAACTCAGATCCTCAAGTTATTCTTTTGCAGTTGTATCAGTGAGTGAAATTCCAGTTTAGTGATTATGATCTCTTCACGTAAGAGATTATGGAGTTTAAAAGGGTACTAAGATCCACATATAAGAACTAAATTCAAGCTAGATGTCATAATACCAAGTTATTTCACTATGTCATTTTCGAAGCTTTCCAATGTATCGAGGAGAAGTAGGCTGAGGGCGCCGTATCTAAATTGGAATTGTGACGGGATTGCGACACGTCAGAGATCGTACGGCGACGCATCGATCCCACCGAACATTTCCCGCTACTTAAGTAATTGTCCCTTCAGCTGAATTGCCGCTTCTGTCCACCGCGAGGAAAACATAATTTCATGAAGTTGGATGCTCAGGGATTGACACGTGTCCTCCTCGCCTCCCAATCTCTCATCGCGGAACCTGAAGAATGATGAGCAGTGCAACTGGTATACTTCCATGGAGGTCGCATATATAATCCTAGACGCTGCTTCTCTCTCTCTCTCTCTCTCTCTCTCTCTCGCTACGGATTGAAGAGCTAATCATTCTCTCACAGGAAGCTGCTTATGGCCAGCTTTGAAGAGAGAGAGCCGATATTGGTGCCGTGCTGATCGAACCATTTGGACCGAGCAATTCTTCTCCTATCCTTTTCACAACGCATCTCTCTCACTGCCCTCTACGCTTCCTCTCTCGCTCCCTTACTGTGCTGCGTCGTTGCGGTCTTGGCCAAATGATCGGCCTTGGAGTTTCGTTCATGCAGTGTTGATTTCATTTGGTTGCAATTGATCATTGAATCGGACTTGCGCTCTCCGCTGCACCCCGTCACCATGTCTAACGCCAGTCAACAATTGATCTCCGTTCATCCCGAGGAGCTCAAATTCATCTGTATTCATCTCTCTCTCTCTCTCTCTCTGTGCATATATTATATATATATACAGACTTACTTGACCTCGTACGATGCATATTGATTTTTTTTCTAAATGCATAGACTGTTGCACCGTGACCGGGCTAGGTTTTGGTGCATAATTAGAGCTTTTAAGTCATGATAGGCAAATTGGAGTCTTTCCTTAATTAATGGCTCAAAGATGATGACATTCATTCAGCGATAGGGACATTCTGTGCGATAACTGTTATATAATTTGTTCTGATGCAACTTTGTTTGTTTAAAGCTGGGATCCTAAAGTTAATAGCCGGCGGGGAAAATGTCGTAATGGATCTCTAACATGATGAGGGCCAGTGAAGGAATTATGTGGGAAAAATGATCGTTACTTTCAGGATATATAACTTAAATGAAAATAAGTATATGCAAATTCATTTTTTTCCTTCTCTTACTTTGTACTTTGTTCACTCAAATGTAATGTGTGATATGGGATACTTATGGTGTTCGATTTGGCATGAACAGTTGAGCTGGAAAAGCATAGTTTCTGTGATCTTAAAGTTGTGAACACCACTGAACATCATGTTGCATTTAAGGTACTATCCGTCCCAATATGATTCGTGTTCTTTGCAGCTTTTTAATCTTGAATTATCCAGTCTTGTCTCTAATCCATTATTATGACCCTGCTCACTTTACTTCTGCTAGGTTAAAACTACTTCTCCTAAGAAGTATTTTGTCCAACCCAATACCAGTGTGATTCAGCCCTGGGATGCATGTTTCATTAGAGGTACTACTCACCATGAGATTTAAGTTTTCACTTGAAAAATGTCCTATCTTATGAATAACGAACGTACCTGATGATGCCTATTTGCCGAACTGTAGTCACTCTCCAAGCTCAACATGAATATCCACCTGATATGCAATGCAAAGACAAATTTCTCCTCCAGAGTACAAAGGTCCCTCCACATTCATATATAGATGATCTTTCTCCTGAGACTGTAAGAATATGTTCTTGATAAGTTTCTGCTTGATTGGCTAGAAATAGAGAACCTCATCTCTGAAAATTGAAGGTGATGCTATTTCCCTTCATTTACCCAGTTCAATAAGGATGGAGGAAAAGTGGTTGAGGAATGCAAGCTCAAGGTTGTTTACGTGGCCCCTGACTCAGAATCAGCTGATGCGATAAGGAACTCCAGTGGAAGTCCTGATACGTCCTCGGTGAGTCTTAAACCTTTTGTTGCTTGTCAGTTAGATTAAATCTGATGTTTATTGTAAGAGTTTATCTATTCATGAGTACATAAAGCTTTTTCTTGAGTTTGTCATGATGGATAAGTAGCACGGCTAATATTTTACAAGCTTGGTAAAGCTGCCCATAGTCAATGGCCATTCCCTATATGATACAGATGAATGCTATATGTCAAAAAGGGTGGACGAGTTGGAGTAAGTATGATTAGTTTTAAAAGGTCGGATAAAGAGAACATGGTAAAATTGGTAGAGTGTAAACTAAGATGATATTACTATTGCTGCAGACAAGTTATTGAAGTCAAGTGAGACAACATCTTTTATGACTTCTGCTCTGTTTATGTTGCTCTTTGCAAGAATCAATTAGGTATGGAGTTTATCTAGGTAAAACTGATGTGGGCAACTTCAGAGAGTAATGTTCAAAATGATGGGTGATCTATGTATGTTTTACAACCGAGCAAGTGGATCAAGAAGAGAATGTTCTGCAGTTTTCTTTTAAGGGATTTTTTTGGTTCCATGAAGCGGCAAAAATCTTAGATGTGTACCTTTGGTCATTCTAGAATCAGGCTATTCAGCGTGCAAAAGAAGAAAGGGATGTAGCTGTCGGACAGACACAACAGTTGCAGCAGGAACTGGTAATTCTTTTCACTGTTATCTCACCCTCCAGTTAATTTCAGAAAAACGAGTTTTCCCAAATGTTAACTTTCAAGATTAAGACTGTTGCTTCATGACAGCGATAATTAGTGGGTGCTTCCATTGATAATCTTTCTATTCCAATTATGAAGTTAACTAAACCTGGCTTAAATGTTTAGTGTATGATACCTGTGATATTGCTAAAGGAACTATCACGCACAATCGACCCAGAGATCTTATTAATGGAAAACCTTGTAATCTCCAATCTCTCTTCACAAATCTTGAAGGACATGTTGAAGAGAAGGCGGCTGAGAAAGAGGGATCCGGGTTTCTCCTTCAAATTCACACTCCTCGTGGCTCTCATCGGACTAATGGTTGGATTCCTCTTGAACCTCTCACTGGCTTCACCTTCATCGTAATGATTTGCCTCTCTTCGATGTCTCCAGAAGAGAGATTCTTTGGCTATTACTCCTGTAAAAAATTGCACCTACATCGGAACCAAGATTTCAATTGTTTAATGTTCCCCTTCCTACTGTATGTTTCTTCACTGCCTACGTGTGGTTCCACCGTCTCCAGTCTATCAATAGGCCATGATGGCGACAGTATTAGCATGCCATTTATTCTCTTGTCAGCATGGTAAATTCTTACCCTTCGTTCGGTCCATAAAATTGTAGAGATGGCTCATATACGTTGATGCTAAGTTTCAACCTTCGCCTGATTATTCTGGAAGTAGGAGGAATGTGTGTAAGTCCATTATTAGCCCAGCAAATGGAATTCTGGTTAAGGTTCAGAGGCAAGTCTTGATCCAATTTTCTCCCATCTCCATGCAAAGATCAGACACAAATCTCAATCCTATGGAAGAGAAGGACGAAGAAGACCATAAACTTAAGTGAAATTACAAGCAATCAATTATCTAGATAACAATATTTGCCATTGTAATCAGTTTAATAAGGACATACATAATAAGGACGTGTTAAAATCCTCACTCTTTTGTGAACTGTAAACATTGGTCTAGATCTCTATTTTTATAGACAAAGCCTTGTAGAATGATCCTAACTTGCATCAGTCATATATATTTCCCAGATTCAAGAAGGTATACCCTAACTTGACACAGCTATAGGTTCCTCATATGTATAATAATGGGACAAATCTCGATTGTTAGGGTGCCTATATTCGTAAAACAAAAAGTTAAGGGCATACAATACAAATTATGTGAACATGTGGGGCACTAGTGGGAATAGTACGAAATTCAGGGGACGAAGATGCCGTGACACCAAATTTCGGGGTCCAAAATAAAGAATTTCCCCTGGTTGTCTCGCTACTCCTACATTGTCGGCCCGAGACCTCACTTCGCACCCCACCTCGCCTCATTCCAGCTCCGGCCGATCCATCTGTATAGAGCCGCAGTTACGGATTGTCTTGACTTGCCCCAACCTGGAGCGGCAAAGCATAGACGAGGACCTCCGATAATCCGTCACATGGCCTCCGAGTAGAAGGCCGCGATTCTTCTTGGCTTTGATCTGGGTCAGTTCCACTATCTATGTGAATGCATCTTAACCTGGTTGCTGGTTTTGAGCAGAGATGGAAGAGCTTTATGCTATTGGGTGTTTCTGAAGTTGTGAGTTAATGACACTGATGCAACAAATTCTGATATTTGACCAGTTTCCTATCAGCAAATGGTTGATTGGTGAAGTCGGAAACTTTGATTTTGGTCCAGGGGCGGATTTGTCTCCCCCTTTTCCGCTCTTTAATAAATTGTCAATAGGTTCTTTTTCTGATTTGAGATAAGTTTTCAAGCAGGGATGGATTTAGTGGGGCGCGGTTGCCCCTTAGATTTGAGAGAATATTGAAATACTATATAAATTTTATTTGATTTTATTAATATTTTACTCAATTATCTCATTTCATCCTCGGACCTTGTATAAGTTTCGCCCCCTTGACATATTTCTTGGATCCGTCCCATTTCAAGGTATAAAGGGCATCCAAAGATCGGTTGTTACTTGGGTGGAATCGCAAGTTTGCCAATGATTCCCTCTAATTTGCCCCTGGGTCGCTAGGAGATTTCTTTGGTAGCCCTGGAGCAAATAATCTTAATATTGTCATTACTCGTCAATAGAGGAAAGTCTCTACTGATTTGGTAGGAGTGGACATGTTTCAGAATCGGAGTAATTATGTTGTCAGCAATGCCCAAAATCTTAACATCTATTTTATGCTTTTTCAGCCAGCAGAAAAATTTGTACCTTCTATTGAAAATTTGAAACCTTGTCTGTTAAATCTGGGATACCTGTGTTTGCAGGTGCTTGTTTTTTTCTTCTTTGCTGAGGGTTGAGCAGTATGAATAAGCTTATAGAGTTTGGAAGAAAGGCCTTGTTTTATGCAAGGGTCCTTTCTGGATATGAAGAGCGGAGGATAAGATCTTACAGGTTGGAGCTCGAAAATCACATCAAACAGGTGCTTGTCTGACATCAGTGAATGTATATTGCGAGCTTCTGCTTTGTTAAGGATGTGAAGTTATGTGGACTATATTTTTTTGTGAAACTTTTCCCGCTATCCTCCTTCTCCTCCTCCTTAACTAAATTGTAGCCAGCGGAGAGCATAGTCACAATCCCAATTCTTAATATTTTTGTGGAAGATTGATCCTTGCTGGTACTTATTCAGCTGTGGAACTCGTATTGTTTGTAAATTGGGTGGTAGCTTGTATCCCTTGTTATGGAGCATCAATTTTTTCTTGTTTGAATTAATGGATAGATTATTTCAAGGACCATCTATTTCTTTCTACATACTACAGTACCTCCCACATAAACCATACTGCAATTTAGTTTCTCCCTTGCTGACTTTCAGCTCTAATATTCTTTGCAAATTCCCTATGTGACTGCTATTTGCACCTTTGGGTACTTGCTTATATAACTGTTCTGGTTTGTCAAGTCTGTCATATTCCTGTAACACTTGAAGGTGTTATATGGTTTTGTCACACTCCTTCCCTTTTTGTGGTTTTTTCCTTTAACATATGAATGCATTCTTCAAAATTTTGAGGAATCAAAGTTGTATTTCACATCATTTCAAGCTTTGAACGCATATACTGTTGCTGTATGTCATCAAGGTGGGGTTCATAGATGTTCTGGAGATAGGACTTGCATGCTTCAGCCAGCAGTATTTGAATATGCTGCCTTTTGCTCGTAGTAATAATATTTAAAGGGTGATAGTTTAGCCTCTCAATTAAAGGAAATCTTTGGTAAATTGATATTCGGTATCATAAAAATTGTATGCCCCCATTCAAATCTTAAAGTTATTATATTTCCTTGTTTCGCTTTTGAATGAGAACATTTATTCTTATGCTTGTTCTTTATTGTTGACTTATGTTAGCCTTCTGACATGTAGGCTCAAGAAAAGAGAGCAGCTATAAGAAAGGTTCCAGAGCAAATTATTCTGTCTGAGGTTCGTCGTATGGTTGAAGAGATGCAAGCTTTAAATAAGAAACTGGAAGAAACTGTGAGTATTCAGTTGAAACATTTATTGTCTGTATTCGATTCTAAATTCTGAGTCAGGTCTGGTTGTGATCTATTGAAACAGGAAGCTGCCATTGAAGAGTACTTCAAGCCGATTGACAAGCAAGCTGAGATGATCATGAAAACACAGCTCGAGGGAGAAGAGAAGACGATGAAGGAGATGATGAAGGCCATGCAGCAACAAGCATTGCTTGAGAAAGAGGAGATAGAGAAACTCAACAAGGTGAATCAAGCTGGAGAATTAGGCCAGCCAAAACAGAGCTTGGATGAAGGCAAGGCAGCAAACTCTTGAACCGGCAATGAAAGGCATCAACCTTCTCCAATGCAATGATAACATGTGGGTAAATACAATAAGAATTGGTATCAGCAAACAAAATTTGTCATGTGCTTTATAATGCAATTTTTTGGCCTGGAAATTTGCCATGAGATAGAAGTTTAGTAACCATCCGAGTTTTGGGTCTCTTCTGTCAGAATACGTTTCCTGAAATAGTTAGCTGGAGTTTGGGCTGTCTCCGTTTGATTCCATTTTATAGTTGCAGAAGTAATATTTATTTATTTGAACTGTTGGGCTTTGCTGCACTATCATAAACAGATATTTGGATTCGATCATATCATCCTTCGTGAAATGGGTAGAGAAGGAATTGAGCCGGAAGGAATCTCTGGGGACCTCTCTGTGCTATCTTCTTGCTAAAATGTACTTCACAAATTAGGATAACTTTTGTGCCTCCTAATCAGCAGCTTTCAGAAAGTGATTTCAGTGCAAGGATAGTCCAAAACTTTTTCCTCTCTTGCTTACTAATCAATTCACTCGTTCTTTACTGAAAGCAAAACTTGCCCATTGAAGCAACTTTGGATTCGTAAATTTAAGTTGCCACATGCGAATTGATTAGCTGGATAACTGAATAGATTTTAATGGCTCAACAAGCTTGTTACCAATAAGATGCTGTTGTTAGTCAGGACATTCTCAATGCAAGTTGCAGAAGGGGACAAGGAAGGCTCTCACCTCATTCTCATTGGAGCGTGCAGTAGTACATACTTATACTCAAAAAAAGAAAAGAGTACGTAGTTATCCTTTACAGTGTCTAAGGTCACTTTCAAAGGCTATGACAGAAGTTTGATGGGTACGTATTGAGGATAAAAAACATCAACTGAGCTTTTGCTTAATAGTGAAGCAATGTTGAAAGCTTGCTGTACCACAAGAGGTGCTCCCACGGGCTCTGGTCCCATGTGAGCAGAAGAATGAGCCGGTGGCTTACAGGCAGTGGCTCGGTTAAGGAAACCCACCGTAGCCATAGCAAAAGGGAGCCTCTATAGGACGGCTGTAACTGCTCATGGACCCGATTGTCCATCGAATTATATTCAGATCTAAAATTTAAAAATAGAACACTTTTTTTACGTATAGAATGGCTACTTGAAAGTGCCTAGACCTATCGGGTTAATCTGGAGAAAATCTAGCCGGTTCATCAGATTCTTCCTCGTTACGTACAGCTGCTGCCTGGGATTTGGATTCGCCCAACACACACATAAGAGAACCAATTTGGGGGCACGGTAAAGTAAAGATTACATTTGAGGAAATTTACATTCAGAATTCTGGAGAAAAGTGGAGTGGTTGGTTGGTTGGTTGGTTGCCCCTTGAGCTGTAAGTGTCCTTGACTGACTGATCGTGACAAATTCTTTGATTAATCTCAGGAAGATTAATGAAAGGAAATGTTTAAGGAAAAAAAAAAGTGGGGCAAGACAGAGGGACAGTGGGGAGCCTTCGATTGAATGAAAAGATAGAGAACAGTTGTCCATAATTGGAAATCGGACATTGGTTTGGTTGGAAGTACATATTAATAAAAATGAAAAAAAAAAGAGTACGGCTAAAGCCCCCACTTCCATAGCTCAAGCTTCCCCATATTCCAAACCCCCTAAATGTTGCATACCCAATTCAGCCCGGTTTCCCTCTCAGATAAGATCTCATTTCTCAACCCTATAACTTGAGAGAACTCACGATCGGGACAGTGTTACTCCTCGGTGGGTGGGTCGATATGGCTTCGAACTTAATATTTAAAAGTTTGTTTGATATACCGATTGTGTTGCCATCAAACAACGTTCGGCTGTCGATGTAGGGATGGGTGACTTCTCGCGTCGCGTTCGTGGCATACATTTTTCCCGCTAAAGCAACTCCGATATCGATATCGATACCGATACCATTTAGTGTCTTTTGTGGGGGGAGGAGGTTGGAGATTTGGTAATGTAATACTGAGTTGATGTCATTTTCAATTAGGATGAACAACTGAGGTGGCCACGTTCTGCCCCATAATTCCTCACATAGACAGACAACGGATCTGTTCGGATGTCCTAATTAGGAGATTACATATATATATATATATAGAAAAATGATTTCATTTTCTGATAAATTACTAACTTACCCCCTTTTCCTCATATGGCCACCTCTTTACATATATGCCTCCATCACCTGGAATTAGAAAGCAGGGGCCAGGAAAAAAAGGCATCCATCCATCCATCCACGGAATCTGTGTCTGCCGCTATTATTGAACCGGACCGATTGACGATCGCAGCTAGTGCGTCCGGTCCGGTCCGGTCAGCGTGTTGATCGGCTCCGTTTTTGGTTTCCATTGCGGTCTCTCTCGAAGATGGGGCTGGTGTGTCCCACCGGTGGATCCAACCGTGCAAGATGAGTTTAGGGGGGGAGGGGGATTGTCATCATCATCATCATCATCATCATCTTCTTCTTGGTGGGCATCCCACTTGAAGGGGGCGTGGCCTCCTTGGACCAAAGGAAAAAAGTCGATGAACTTGTCTCTGTGTGTATCGATTCAAAGGTTTCGTTGTCCCCTTACAAATGAAATAATAGAAGGAGGAGAAAATCTGTTTTCCGTAGTTTACCGCACCTTTCCCTTAGGTAAGTTCGAGCTAACGAGATATGATCATCAGTTGATCGATTCAGTTCAAATATATATTAGTATCGATTGAATTCCTAAATAGACTATTGAGAAAGGAAAATTCATAAATCACGGCATTATCTCAGTACCCATTGGATTTTAGAGTGACAGATGGTATCAAGAGGAAGGATTTCCAACCAAGAGTTCGAGGGAAAATCTCAGGGACTCTGTTCGGACGTTTTAGTGAAGCTCCTAAGTGGGGTTTAATGGGATTTCTGTCGGGGGAATCCGACGAGTACGAAGACAAATACGAGTGGCATGGACCGTGATACGGCTCGAGGTCATGTGCGGCGAATGTGTACCATGTCGTCTAATCCCACGATCCACCCCCACGCGGCCACTAAACATGTTCAAGCACTTTAATCATGGATTAAGGGTTTTGGCTTCTCTCTCTCTCTTTTCCGGTTTCTCTTCCTTCATCGATTAGAGTAAGGAAAGTATCGTTGCAATAAGATTAGTACAATATTTGATAAGAAATTAAGTTTAATATAATCACATTACTTTAACATGTTATAAATTTAATTTTTATTATAAAATTCTCGGCACCCTTTTATTTTATCCCTCTTCTATTTAAGCACCACTTAAAAAAAAACAAAAGTCCATCGGTAGTGTTAGGTAGATCCTGTGCTCTTCTCCATTTTCATGATCAGTTCCCATATGTAGACGGTACTCCACATACATAAATTAAAAATAAAAAAATATGAAAAAATTCATATGATATTTAAAATGTAATCGATTTTCCGTATTAAATGCAAAGCCATACTTACTTTAATGAATTTTGCTATATATTTCTTGTATTCGATATATATAATTTGCACTCGAAATAGGATTCCTAAGATGCTTGACAAATCATAGGAAATAAAATCAATCGAGCTTATTTTCCTGAAAAAATATGTGAAAATGGCCTGACACTTGTCCACGGGGATACTAATTAAACAATTTTAACCTTAAAAAAATCGCCTTTTTAATTTAATTAATGAGCAAGAGGAAAAAAAATCATATAGTTTTATAATTGGAAATTGCTGGTGATGCTACCAAGAAATCATCTAACGGAGGGAGGAACGAGATCTAAGATAAAACCATGGCAGAATTAAGTGATGTGATATATACTTACTTTTTTTATACTTAAAATTATATATATATTTTAAAATAATTCTTTTCAATCATATATATATATATATATATATTATACACTATACTTGAATTTAATTTTAATAGTTCATTAATGTAGTATTTAACGATATTATGTAGCATGATACATTAACAAAATTTTCGTTGCATCGTCACGTCATGTTAGTCAAAATTTTCCGTATGGCATGTTACGTCAGCATCTCATTGACATGTTAGTATATTATATTAACAAATAACCATCATATCAGTGCATTATTAAAGTTAAGATTTAAGTATATTATGTAGTTAAAATAAAAAAAAAAAGATATTGTATTTAAGTACCAAGATTAGTAAAATATAGAATTTCACTCCCCAAGTGAAGAAGATATCCTAATAAATTAGAAGAACCCAACAAGACATATGGGTAAGGGTTTTCCTTCCTATGGTGGAAATTCGATGAGGCTTCTGTGAAGTGGTAGTGCGTGTCACTATTTTGGACATAACATAATGCCTTTTTTCCTATGCCAACATTAGACAAAAGAGTGTGATGAATGGCCATCCTGGCTTGCTGTCGGATTAGGTTCTTCTCCAATTCTTTTCAATAACAATATGCCTCCTTTTCCATTACAGATGAGGTGTACCAACTCGAGAGAGATGCGAGAAAGAGGAAAGGGTTACCGATAGTGTCGTTAGCAACGAGAATTAAATATGGATCTTTTGGTATCAATGGGCGATCAAGGTATATTACTACTGCGTGCATCAGACGATCCCTTTTCTCACACCATTGCTTTTTCTCGCTTGATGGGAGTCACCTAATGGGCTGCTTCACCGGCGACCCCGAGAGCTTTAAAAAAAATTAATTTTCCATTTGGCCCCTCGTACTCTGAGGCTGTCACAAAAGTATCCCTTTTCCTAAATCTGGTCGGCCGAGTCGCGGATGTGGTTTTTCGGTCCTCCGACTCGGCAAATGTCTCAAAACAGTCCCTTTTTCAACTAATGGAATTAGATCTAAGCATCTATCAACGATACTCTATTTTTATTAATATATAAAAACTTACGATCAACTAAAAAATGAGGGAGAGAGGGGGAAGGAAAAAAAAAGAATGATTACCAAATATTTTTATTATTATAATTAATCAGTTTTTAATTATTTTATTGGAAAAGAAAGAGGAAATAAATTCCGGTTCCTTAGCCGTCCAAACCGTGACGTGCGTTGTCNATATATATTAAATGCCGACTTATTTTATATGCTATATATGATCTCAATGAATTAATTGGATACATTGATTTGAGCATGCTTAAATAAATAAACTTAATTTAATATAAAGAAATATTAGAAAATTTTGAAAGTTTGATTTTGATTAATTTTCTAATTCAGAATGTGACAAATACAAGATAAAATATGGAATTAGTTATGATTTTAAGTAATAGTTATGATTTGATGAGTAATTTTTACAAATTTATCATTCTTTCTTTCTTTATTAGATAATTTATATAATTATCAATGTTATTTGGGGAAGTACAACAAATTGGACTAACCCTCTCATCTTTTTACTTAAATAATACTAGACGTCAACCCATATTATATACGGTAAATATCATATTAATAAAATTTATTTTATATATTAATTTGAATACGATTAAAATAATTAAATATAAATTTTTTTATAAAAGTGAATAGATAAAATTGAAACTTTAATTTAAATGTATAAATGGGTTAATTTTTAATATAAAAATAAAAATAATTTTGATTTTATGAGTAATTTTATTATTTGATTATTTTTTAGTCAAATTTATATTTTATTAATGTTATTTTAGGAAATATAAAAATAAAATCAATTAACTCTCAAATTTGCTTAAATAATATTGAATAAATATATATTACATATGAGATCTATGATTTAGATCGTGATAGAGAAAAAGAAAAGTATGAATAAATTTCTATTTAAAGCCATTTTAATATTATTTGCACCAAATAGTTTCCTCTTAATTAGAGGACTAACCGCGAAGTTATGATTTTATACTGGAAAATTAATGCCAAAGGACAGAATGGTACGTGCCGACCAACTCAATCAATTGGTCCATACGATGTCGACATAAAGAGTCAGGAGAGGAATCTCGTGTAGTAATTAAATTAAAGGGTTCACCGTTTCCTTAAGTTTGGCATAAGATCAAAGGAATTATCGCTAAGCTGTTCATAATTTATTTTTGGCATTAAAATAACATAGAGGTGAATAGAGAGGGCAAGAATAAGGTTAGCAATTTTTGATACGGCAATTAATATGATACGGTACAAAATTAAATAGATTTGAGATAAGTCATAATAAATTTGTATAATTCGATAATATGCGATTAATTATACAAAATTAAATATATTTTAATATTTATTAGGAATTATTAATTTTATTTTACAATAATGATATTATTATTATAATCATGTACTAAATATTTTAATTGAATTATTATTATTATTATGGTATTAAATATGTATAATTAATACATTTTGATACGTTTAATTTATTTAATACACATTACGGGATGAGGATTTTCTAATATAAATTGTACCAAATATAACATGACATAAATTGACAACTTTGGGCAAGAAGGACTAACCCGGGATTAAAAATTAGTCTTCCTGTCTCCCCATTCGGGAATTAATTACGGTATAGATTTAACTATTTACTAGTTAAATTTGGGAAAATTAAAAAAAAAATCAATCTCAGTACGAAATAAAAGAATTTATGTACCATTAATATTACTCCATTAATTTGAGATTTAAAATAATTTTTCTTTTCTCAGTGAGAGTAGATCAATAACGTGTCGTCGATCCCGGGACCAGTCGATGCTCTCCTCTTCGATCAAATTCATGTTCAACCACATTGACAGACGCTAAGATTACGCACCTCGTGATCGGGACTAGTCGACAACCGATCGATTCAGCCTTAGATTTTCCCAGTCCATGCCGTGTCGTCGATCCCATCCCCGGACCGGTGGGAGGAGAATTGGCAGTGTCAAATACGGTGGGAGCAGCCCATGACTTTCCTCCGGGGTTACATTGGGGCCGTCGTCGTGACTGTTGACTCTTAAAAAATCTACCGAATCATCATTTTGGGTTTTTTTTCTTCTTCTGTAGTTGGAAAAAATCATCAGATTTTAAAAAAATGAAAAATAATAAAAATATATTTTTTAAAATCTTTATCTTAACTGACAATCAACTCAAGAAATAAAGCAGAGAATAAAGAGAGCTGAGGGCAATTCACCTCACATACAGTGATACAGAGAGAGAGAGGTCACATTGCATTACAGAGGAAAAACACAACACGTCCTCTCTCTCTCTCTCTCTCTCTCTCTCTGTCTCTCCCCACCTCCTTCCACCTTCCTTCATCTTCCCTTTTCCTCTTCCTCAACCATTATTTAGATTCCTCCGATGGTCTCATTGGATTGTGTAGATTACCAGCTATAACCCCTTATCTCTATCTCTTCACTAGTTGTAGATTTCTCCGCCCTGTTCTCTCTTCTGCTCGTAATCTTGTTTCTTATCTTTCATGGGACTGTATTGGACGTAGAAACTCCGTCTGGGTATCTCGGCTCTTGCCCTTTTTTCCTGCAGAAAGCTCTCTCTCTGGGTTTTCTGCGGAGAAGCCTTAGATGCCCGGCATTGTATGGCCAGCCCATCAAAGCTTTGAACAGAATTCGATTTTTTTTTCCTTATATTTTCTTTTGCAGTTGTCCAGACTGTTTTTGTAAATAATTCTTTTGCCCAACCTTTTCCCCCTCGATTTTACCTTAACTTTTTGATTACGAGGAGGAAGAAACACATGGTCAAGCAAGGACCTTGCTATCACTGTGGAGTTACAAGTGAGTCCTTGTTCCTCCTTTTGTTTTTCCTACTGATACTACTCAAAGATTTTCCTGGTAGTTCCCGTATGTGATCAGCCGAAATCGGGTTCCTCAAAATATGGGATTCAAATCACGGTGAAACTGTTTGGTTTCGAGTTTTGCAGAATGAATGTTCCCTAGGGGTGTCCGTTCTTTGACAGTTTAACTCTCACTTGTTGGACAAGTGCACGGTGGAAACGAAATTTGGACTTTGTTGGGCGGGTTGGGGGTGTATTTGGGTACTTCACAATTTGCAGAGTTGAGCAATAGTAGTGTAATTTTTCATTTTGCCGGTTTATGAATCCAACTGCAAAACAATGCTTTAATTATACAAATTGTAAAAGTGTGCTTGGGTGGACAGCCTTGCTTCATTCCCTGGCGTGCCCCCATGAAGTGTTAATTCAATATTGGATACATAAGTTTTGCTAGATGAGGTGCTGCCTCTTTGAAATAATTGGAGAAGCTACTTCTTGTTGATTCTGGTGCTTAGTACATAGGAGGACAATGTGATGATACTACCATCTACGAGTCAATGCTCCACATGGTGGAACTATCATTTTGAAATATTCGTGAATGTTTTATTGCCTGTCTGAATAGAGTGCTGCTCTGGGGAAATTCAGTTCATATGTTTAAATTACTTGGGTTAATCAAACAGTCAAATTCTGCTTACAAATGGACTTCTGAACTTGAGGTGTTGCCCCTGATTTAAAGACTAACTTGCTCAGGCATTGTGCTGCTTGTCCCTTGTAAATCTTGTTGTGGCACACTGGATTCTTTACTCTGGTACTAAATACAAAGAATTCAGCTAACGAGATATGATTTTTATTCTGATTTTTCTTCATCCATTAGCATGCAAGGCACCCATATTGTCGGCATTAGGTGCAAATGTCCATGTCATAACATGATCCTTGCAAGAACTTGAATTAAGCAGCACCTTGAGGTAGCTGTTCCCCTTCTTACATTTTGTAATGGAGTCCTCTATAACTGTGTTTCTTAACAATAGGCACCCCTCTTTGGCGTAATGGGCCACCAGACAAGCCAGTGCTATGCAACGCGTGTGGTTCCCGTTGGAGGACGAAGGGAACCTTATTAAACTACACTCCGCTGCATGCCCGTGCCGACCCTGTGAACTACGAAGATCACAGGGCAACCCAAGTTAAGAGCATATGCATAAACAAGAACAAGGAAGTAAAGCTCCTGAAGAGAAAGCATGCGAGTGATAGAATCATAGCCAATGAAGGGGTTCCACTTGACTACAACTTGGGTTTCCCAAAGTTAGTGGAAGAAGAAATGAGTAATAGATCAAGTTCTGGGTCTGCCATGTCCAGTTCTGACTTGCAATTTGAGAGTGCTGATGCTAGTGATCTGACAGGTTGGGATACCAACCAGTTGATGAAATTATAAATTACTTCGCCGTGTTCAGAATTTCTTGTTCTGTGATGTGATGGGGACTTAACTTCATTGTTAGACTGGAGAATGAGAGAATTTTGTGCACTATAACTTAATTAGGAACTTGGCAATTTTAGTACAAATATTATCCTGCTGGTTAATTGAATGCCTTTCTTTTAAATGTAATGAATGAATGGAAGAATATATCACCGGACAGTCTCTGCTTTGAGGAAAACTAGATGAAATGCTGTGCCTTTCCTGCTAGAACTTACTGTTCTAGCATATTGGAGCTTTTGCATACATTGTTTTCTTGGTTGTTAGGGCAGCAATGATAAATTTCGTGCAGGATACCCTAGAGAGCCATTTCACCAAGTATAAGCAGTCTGTTGGCCTTTTAGAGCTTTACCTGTGACATTTGTGGTGGTAATTCATGATTGTGGTCATTGATCTGTAGGCAATGATTGTCTTTTCATTACTTTTGTAATTTGATAGGTACTTCCTAACTGGATGAAAGATCAGATTGTATATTGTTAATATGTGTCTCTTTGATTTTCAGGTCCAGCCCAGTCAGTTGTATGGGACTCGATGGTTCCTTCTAGGAAGAGAACATGTGTGAACCGCCTGAAACAATCCTCAGTTGAGAAGCTGATGAAGGACCTGCATGCTATAATGCATGAACAGCAGTCTTCATGTTTCTCTGGTTCCTCTGCAGAGGACTTGCTCTTTGAGAGTGTGACTCCAATGTGCTCATTTGAGATTGGACATGGAACAGTAATCCTCAGGGACCCAAGTACAATAGCTCGAGAAGAGGAATCTGAAGCGAGTTCTTTGTCAGTTGATCAGAAGCAATATAAAGCTAATGCGGCCTATTCTCACGCAGTGAACCTTCCTCCTCAGAGAGGCATGAAGGGTGGTGATTTTCCTTGTCCAATTCCCAGAACTGGGATGAGTAAGAAGCCTGTTGAACACAGGTCAGGAAAAGAGCAGCTTAAAAGGTGACAGCTGCTGTTCATTGTATGTCAAAGGGAATAATCTTGTAATTTGAGTAGGCCTTTCTTTTAATGCCTTATATTTCTCTGGAATTTCAGCAACATTTCTCAGCATGAGAACCTGCAAATTCTTGGAAACCACAATCCAACATTGGCTACCATAAATCTTAAAGTTAGTTGTTTTAGTACACTTAAGGAATTTATGAATTTCCTGGAGAGACAAGTTTTTCTAGTGATTGAATACACTTCATGATTGCTGCAGGACAACATTGATGTTGACGAATTCATGAAGCACTTAACTTATGAAGAGGAACAGCAGCTTCTGAAGTATTTACCTTATGGTGATAAGGCCCAGCTTTCCAATAGGTTGTTATCCTTGTCCTATGTTGTAACTCAATTTAATTTCAGAAACTATTGTTCCATTTAATGATTTTATTCAGGGAAGAAGTTATCTTTGTGGGAGATTGGCATTTAATGAGAACTTGCTAATTTTAGTGTCCTATTAATCATTTGCACAGCCTCAGAAGCCTTTTTGATAGCACAGAATTCAAGGAGAACTTGTCCACCTTCCCTCAGCTGCTTGCTGAAGGATTCTTTGGTGGCTCCTCTTCAGCAGCAAAAGTTGAAGGCTATAAGACCTTAAAGAATCTTACATTATTCAGTTTAATGAAACATAAAGAAGTTGAATCCCACCATACACTTGAGGTATAGGAATATTCAGTTTAAGACATGGAATACTTTGTAAAACCAATTTCTCTTTTGCTGATCACGTGTATCTAACCTTGAGTGGCAGGAAAATAAGAACAGCTCTATAAGTAATTCTGTGGGACTGAGTAAGCTTCATGGTACAGCATCCTGCAATTTTGTTGGTGGTAGAAAACCCCGTGAAGCCCAGAATCAGAACTTTTCAGGTTAGCCTCGAAAACTTATTTGTTCAAGTTTCTTTTATGTGATACCCGCTGCATTTACCTATGCAAAAAATCGCAAAATACTTTGGATTTCCTGTGCTTGAAACCTTAAAAAAATCAATATTTTGGTTTCCCTTTTATACTTTTCTAGCACTGGTTAAAGTGACCATCAGAAATAGAGACACCTTTGGTGGGTCTGGGCATGTATGGTTGAAATATATATTGTCTGGTTTCCTTGGATCTTGTTGATAATCATCTTATTCTAGAACCATTCTGAAAAAGAAATTCTCGTTCTACCTTTCAGAAGCAAGGATGGTGAGCAGGAAAAGACCTTGCATGAAAGGAAGCTCTGAAAAGAAGGAACTGATGAACAATGATAGCCCCTGCTTCAGCCCAGGAAGCCTATTTGCCTTCCCACTCGATGGCAGTGCCCTCATGCTCGATTCTTCTCCTCTAGTCGGCGAGAATTCCGATCAAGATCTCCTTCTTGATGTGCCATCCAGCGGCTCATTTCCACAGGCAGAGCTTCTGCAACCATCTCTCAGTTTTGGTCCCCATTCCCACCAGCCAAGCACTAGTAGCAGCTCAGTACACCAGCATCCTCTGCATCACTGTTGATGTCTCTTTTCTGAAATTTGCTGGGTCTACAATGTCTAAATTAGGCACATGGATTTGAAGTAGCATACTGAACACTTAAGACGGTAAACAACATCCAAACCATGGAAAGTTCATGAATGAGGTTTTAATATGCCATGTTTTGAACCGGGACTGAGCACGAGTTAGGCTTTTTTTTTTTTCCTTTCTTCTTTTGTATATGATCTTTGAACAGGCTGTAATATAGTTCAGGATGCACAGCTTCAGAGTTCCAATCTTACAATTTCAGTTACTTTTCGATTGCTTGCAGAAGCGGGTCACAAAGTGGCTAGTTGCTTTTGGCACAAGCTTCGTCTGTCGTGACCTTTGAAAAGTTTGTGCACCGAAAACAGACGAGGCACATTATGGGAGAAATTCCAAACCTTCATCGTCAACATTTCAGCTTGGAACGTTTCTCCGTAAGCAAAGGATGGTCCAGGAGTTGTTCTATTTCTACTCTAGCACATGCTTGTAAATCAGGATGGTAATTCGTTCCGATGTGGTGTTCGCAGTCAGAGAGAGTAATCTTTAAAACATATATATGGATATCCTGGGAAAAAGGGTCTAGATCATAAAATTGCTCACATTTATTAATAGTATATTATGGTGGTCCATGGAGGTCCTGATTCATGGAAATGTTACATCCGAAGTCTTACAAAGTGGATTTGCAAATGTTGTAATCATATAAACCTTCCAATACGTCTTCGTGGAGTATCCAGTTTAGACATGAGTTTGCGTTGTCTATTGTACAGCACCGTTGGGAGTTTATAGAGACACAATCCAGCAAGGAGCATTAGAGCTCGAAGGTTAGAGTTCCTATGCTTGTCACCTGGCATGGCACTCCAAAGTGCGATGACGTAGGTCTCCAAGATGAAGAAGCCCGATGCAGTCACCATGGCTGCCATGGGCAGCCCGACTAAGAGGATGGCAATTACTGTCAGGGAGGCCACAAAGGCCCCAAAATTTAAGAGAGTGAAAAGTACTAATTCTCTGCCATCCAGGATCATCTTCCCTGCAACATGTGATTGCGAGCTGTGTTGTTTGATGTCACTGGTCCCAAGGGTAGCAGGTGCTGGGGCATTGCTGATGGAGGTGATCGGAGTGATGGAATTGGCAGAATCATCCTGCCAGTACCCACGAGGCGGGCTGAGCACACCCTGGTAAGTGGCTGTGGCGATCAATACAGCAACCACCAGGAGCATGTTTCGCAAGTCGTTAGCAGAATTCACACCACGGTGGCCATTGGTGAGACCAAGTAGTCTGTCCCGCCATTCCACTGAAGAGAGCCGAGTCCGACTCAAGTAACCAGCACCTGTCATAGAATCCGAAACTTCTGAGGCTCGTTTGGCTTTCGCACCAAGCAAGATCTCCTTGACCCAGACGTTCTGAAGGTCCCCTTCCTGATGATACAAGTCCAAAGCTGTCAGGCCCTGGAAGTTCTTTGCATTCACTTTAACATGTCCGATGAGCAGCTTCATCACCTTCATGTCCACAGTTATTATTGAGTGAGTAGCCGATCTGAGTTTATTAACAAAGTGCTTCATTCCACGCTTAATGTTATAGAAAGATACTATAACACAGATTACATATGTGGCAAATTTGAAAATCCCCCTCCTACCCACCATTTCCCTTTAACCACCAGATCGAAAGGCAAAAGGTATGACAAAGAGGGTAAGAAGGAAGAGACCAAGGGGTGTTTCACTTTAAATGGTACCGTACCTCGGGTTGATTTGTGAGGGTAGCAATATGCAAGACAGTGTTACCATCTCCATCCTTCCACCTTAAGGTCTGTTCCAAGGCCGTTCTCCTCATCCATCCAAAGAGAACCTTACAGGCATCAAGTTTCCTGTTCTTGACCGCAATATGCATAACTGTCTCACAACGAGAGGTTAAATCTTCGATGGAAGAAGGACAAGTGGAGAGGAATTCTGCAAGGAGCTCGGTCTCCTCCATCTCAGCTGCATAATGAAGAGGAGTTATCAGGCCTCTCCCCTTCACCCGGATCAGGCTGGAGTCGAATGCCATCAGAGCTCTCACAGTCTGAACGTGCCCGTGACGCAAGGCCAGGTGCATCGGGCTCAGACCTTGGTGGTTCAGCTTCCGAGCGAGCGATGGCTTCAGATTAGCCACTTCCAAGGCCCAGCGGGACATACCTCTAGGTGCAGCCACATGGAGAGGAGTGTGACAGATGGTTCTCTTCTCCATGTCTTCTAGATAATTTTCCGTTTCTTCTTCACTGAGTAAGCAATAAAGCTCATCGATCTTCCGCTGCTCTTCATCATGATTGAACCGTGGCTCCATCGCGGCTCACTCTTCCGGCCACTAATTGTCTATTACAAAGTAATTGATGGGACGAACTTCAGCTACTACAGACTTTTAATGGGGAAGGTCGTGCCAACAATTTGCTTGTCTCCAATAATTGAAACTTTCATTAGGTGATTAAATAATTTCTAATTTCGAATGCCATTATAAAAGATAAGTGCGTTCCACATTTGCTTGCCATAAATAATTTTGATCATTTATCTTTTATTGGTACCACATGATATTTAGAAGTATAATTCAGTCTAACTAATTAATATTTGAGTCGAATAGTGAGTTTTTCAACGTAAAACCTCTCATTTTATTTGTCTAAATAACTGAATGGGGTCCCACAAGAACATCGTATATTTATCTTGTAATTCTTATTGATATTGGTGATAAACCAATCATCTAGTAATTAAATAGTTGCCTCCCTTAAGAGTAAGGGCATCATCACGTCAATAACTTATTCATTGAGAGCTCACTTCACTCATGCATTTTTGCGTCAGTTTAGTGACTGTGGTGCTGTACATAGAATCTAAACGTCAAGTCAAAGTCTTCTTGAATACATTATAAATATTTTTTCTGATGTAAATTAAAAAAATAAAAAAATCTCATTGCCTTGTTCTATTTCCTCTTTTATCGTCTACCAACACAATAATCACCGTTTCTCTGTCCACGCTTATGTATACGAAACCTTCATTTTGATTAACATGGCGTATGGAGGAGCCTGACGTCAAAACTGACACTATCGATGTGGCTAACGAATCCTAATTTGAAAGAACATATAGTCTCAGTATTAGGAAATCTTCTATTATTTGTGTCAATTATTTAGGATATCGTAAATATTGTGTTACCATAAGAAAATTTATATATGATGTCATATAATCATAAAATTCCTATTTTCATATTCTGTAATATGCTATAAATACATGTTATGGCCGAGTGTGCACTTCATGGCCAACTTTTCCAAGCTTCCTCACAGTCGGTAATAGGGCCAACTCCATGAAGAGATTATTCTATCCCTCGACACTAATTAAAAAAAATGCTAGATTAACTTTATTATAACATGCGCCCTATGCTCGATTAGTTTACTCTTGTGAAAATAAATAATGACCTACTCGGACCTACACTTAAGAGACACTAGACAGAGGGATTAACATGTAAAGTCAATTTTTTCTCCTTCACAAGAACGACTCAATGAACAATAATATCAACAACAACGTTGCAATCTTTTTAAACATAATATCCACAATTTGCTCAACAAAATTATTGAAGTAATTGAAAATTTCATTTTTCTTTTTACTATTTTGAAGAGGAGGAAGTGGTCGGAGGGAGCTGGGAGTTTGCATTGAAGCTGTAAACGGGTTTTATCTTCTTTCTCTCAATTCAAATCATTGAATCCCTTCATCTAAGTGAGTTTCCTATCCCTTTGAAGCCGTTTTTCATTAGTTTCATATTCAAATTTAGAGAGAGAGAACTTAGTTTCGGGTTGTTAATGGCAGCTTGCTGGATCGGTCACTTCTATTTGATTTCTTTATAGGAGTAGACTCCTCTCATCACTAGGAAGGTATGCCCCTTCACGAAACTTGATTTCGTTGAGCGGTTTAGGAGATATTGCACTCAGACATTTTAAAAATTATTTTAACTTGTCTACTTTGAGTGAAAATTTCGAACGGATTTCTCTGTCTTTAAGTGTCATATTTATTTCTAAATTAAAGTTTGTAATACAAGGTTTCCAAATATACCAAAAACCACATATTTGAACCTATGTAGGCGGAGAAACGACTCCCCAAAGTCAACTTATTGAAACAGTAAAATATGTTTAAATGATAAATATCGTGAACTAACTGATTTTGAACCTACTTTTCTTACTGATTTATGAGCCTTTTGAATCTTTTTTTATTTCTAAACTGTAGTAAGTAATACAAATATTTTATAGACACCAAAAACATTGAATTTAGTTGCTATATGAGATAGATAGGAGTTTTCGAAATTGGTATACTGGAGAGTTCAAGACTGTACAATCCTGAACGGATCAGCAACTTCAGGAGGCCCGTTTGGCCCGCTCCAAACTTGCATTTTAGTGATTCTTGCAATATTCAACTCGTAATTGAAATTATTATTTTCTATAAATTTTATGATTTTTTTCTGAAATATTTGATTTTACAAGTTTTTTTAAGAAATCGTAATTGATTATTTTCGGTTCACTTATTTTAAGAATTGTTGCTAGTAATAATGTTTAAGAACTCATAAAAAATTATACTTTAAGAGGAACTAATCTAACTATCTAGTTTGAGTCATGATTTTTATTGATAAATTAGTTTATTGTAATTTATTGACCTGTCCGACCGGTAGATTAAGATGGAGATTTTTTTTTTCAAATTAGTGTTTTATATTATATCTCATTTTATGTTTGCCTTGAGATTCAATATTTTGATTTTGAGCTAATATCTTTGGATAATTTAAATGATTATTAATTCTTGAGCATGAAATAGGTTTTATGATTTCTAAAGAAGGATCAAATACTAGGAAAATTTCTATTTGAAATATGAGTTATGATTTGGAGAAATGATTTATTGGTGAAATTATTTGAATTCCAAATTTAATTATAAAATTTGATTGAAATTATGGAAATGGACAGAATTTGTAGAAATTGATTTGAATTCGATTTTAAGGCTTATTTGTTTACTATGTCATCGAAATATCGCGATACTATTGATGAGCTAACCAATAAAATATTCAGGTCATACCGACGACCGTACTAGTAAATTTTGAATTGAGCCAGCGACTATACTGATGAACGATTGTTTGTGTTGGGCCAGTAATTACACTAGTATTCGAGTCCTTGTGACATGACAAAATGTCGTCATAGTGCCAAAGACAATGAGAATGCGAAGCTGAATATTACTTATTCAAATCCTCAAAGGTATGTATGAATGCAAGATTATATTGAACAAATATTGTTATAAAAAAATGTTTCTCACGTGCATTTCGATTAGTATGATTGAGTAGTGTTTACCTCAAGGTATTTTTAGGCTTTACGAATTATTTTACTTAAATATTAGGATAATAAGAATATATATTTTTTTGTTGGTACTTGATCTAGTAGATGTGAGAACCGATTACTTACTGAGCAAATGTAACTCACTCCTTTTGAATCTTTTCTTTTTAGATCTAAAATAAGGGGGTCTCTGGTGGTTAGAGTTAGAAGATAAGCTTGTGATATCAAGTATCTAGAGAATTTTTTGAATTGCAACTCCCTTAAAATTGGAAACTTCCAAATGAGAAGGCATTTTGAGAAAATTATTAGACACATATTCAATTTAAATTGCTATCAAGATAATATTTTTTTAAACATGTGAAATAATCTTGATAAGAAATTCTCTTATTGGAATAATTCGTTTACTATTGCGCTAAATTGTGTCATTTAGTAAATAGTTGATTACTGTCTATTTTCAAGAATGAAAAATGAGGCCTTACAACTCTTCTCCACTAGTCGGCGAGAATTCCGATCAAGATCTCGTTCTTGATGTGCCATCCAGCGGATCATATCCACAGGCACAGCTCCTGCAACCATCTCTCGGTTTTGGCCCCCATTCCCACCAGCCAAGCACTAGTAGCAGCTCAGTACACCAGCATCCTCTGCATCACTGCTGATGTCTCTTTTCTAAAACTCGCTGGGTTTACAATATTGAAATTAGACACCATGGAATTGAAGTAGCATACTGAACAGTTAAGATGGTAAACAACATCCAAACCGTGGAAAGTTCGTGAATCTGGTTTAATATGCCATGTTTTGAACTGAGACTGAGCACATATTGGGGTTTTTTTTTCCTTTTTTCTTTTGTATAGGATCTTTGAACAGGCTGTAATATAGTTCAGGATGCACAACTTCAGAGTTCTAATCTTGCAATTTCATTCTTTTTCGATTGGTTGCAAAGGAGGGTCACAAAGTAGCTAGTTGCTTTTGGCACAAGCTTCGTCTGTAATGACCTTTGAAAAGTTTGTGCACCGGAAACAGACGAGGCGCATTATAGGAGAAATTCCAAATCTTCATCGTCAACATTTCAGCTTGGAACGTTTTTTCCAAAGCAAATGACGGTCCAGGAGTTGTTCTGTTTCTGCACTAGCACCCGCTTGTAAGTCGGGATGGTAATTCGTTCCTGATGCGGTGTTCACAGTCAGAGAGAGTAATCTTTAAAACGTATATATGGATATCCTCCTGGGAAAAGGGTCTAGATCATAAAATTACTCACATTTATTAATAGGATATAATGGTGATCCAAAGATGTCCTGATACATGGAAATGTTACATCCGACGTTTTACAAAGTGGATTTGCAAATATTGTAATCATATAAACCCTCCAATACGTCTTCCTGGAGTGTCCAGTTTAAACATCAGTATGCGTTGTTTAATGTCCAATACCGTTGGGAGCGTATAGAGAAAGAATCCAACAAGGAGCATTACAGTTCGATATGTATCGTTCCTAGGCATGTTACCAGGCATGGCACTCCAAAGTGCGATGACGTAGGTCTCCAAGATGAAGAAGCCCGATATAGTAACGATGGGTGCCAAGGGCAGCCCGGATAAGCGAATGACAATTGCTGTCATGGAGAACACAAAAGCCGCAAAAATTTAGCCACTGAAAAGAGCTAAATCTCCGCCCTCCAGGATCATCTTCCCTGCAACATGTGATTGCGAGCTGTGTCGTTTGATGTCATTGGTCCCAAGGGTAGCAGGCGCTGGGGCATTGCTGATGGAGGTGATCGGAGTGGTGGAATTGGCAAAATCATCCTGCCAGTACCCATGAGGCGGGCTGAGCACACCCTGGTAAGTGGCTGTGGCGGTCAGTACGGCAACCACCAGGAGTATATTTCGTAAGTCGTTGGCAGACTTCGCACGGTGGTGGACATTGGTGAGACCAAGTAGTCTGTCCCGCCATTCCATTAGAGAGAGCCGAGTCCGACTCAAGTAACCAGCACCAGTCAGACAATCCGAAACTTCTGAGGCTCGTTTGGCCTTCGCACCAAGCAACATCTTCTCGACTTCGACATTCTGAAGGTTCCCTTCCTGATGATACAAGTCCAAAGCTGTCAAGCCCTGGAAGTTCTTTGCATTCACTTTAACATATCGGACGAACAGCTCCATCACCTTCATGTTCACAGTTATTATTGAGTGAGTAGCCGATCTGAGTTGATTAACAAAGTGCTTCATTCCATGCTTAATGTTAGAGAAAGATGCTTTAACACAGATTACATACGAAACAAATTTGAAAATCCCCCTCCTCTACCCACCATTTCCCTTTAACCACCAGATCGAAAGGCAAAAGGTATGACAAAGAGGGTGAGAAGGAAGAGACCAAGGGGTGTTTCACTTTAAATGGTACCGTACCTTTGGTTGATTTGTGAGGGTAGCAATATGCAAGACAGTGTTACCATCTCCATCCTTCCACCTTAAGATCTGTTCCAAGGCCGTTCTCCTCATCCATCCAAAGAGAACCTTACAGGCATTAAGTCTCCTGTTCTTGGCCGCAACATGCATAACTGTCTCACAACGAGAGGTTAAATCTTCAACGGAAGAAGGACAAGTGGAGAGGAATTCTGCAAGGAGCTCGGTCTCCTCCATCTCCGCTGCATAATGAAGAGGAGTTACTAGGCCTCTCCCCTTCACACGGATCAGGCTGGAGTCGAACGCCATCAGAGCTCTCACAGTCTGAATGTGCCCGTGACTCAAGGCCAGGTGCATCGGGCTCAGACCTTCGTGGTTCAACTTCCGAGCAAGCGATGGCTTTAGATTAGCCACTTCCAAGGCCCAGCGGGACATACCTTTAGCTGCAGCCACATGGAGAGGAGTCTGACAGATTGTTCTCTTATCCATGTCTTCTAGATAATTTTCCGTTTCTTCTTCACTGAGTGAGCGATAAAGCTCATCGATCTGCCGCTGCTCTTCATCATGATTGTTCAGTGGCTCCATCGCGGCTCACTCTTCCGGCCACTAATTGTCTAATACAATGTAATTGAGGGGACGAACTTCAGCTACTACAGACTTTTAATGGGGAAGGTCGTGCTAACAGTTTGCTTGTCTCCAATAATTCAAACTTTCATTACATGATTATTTAATTTCTAATTTCTAATGCAATTATTAATGAGATTAAGCTTCACGTTTACTTGTCCGGAATAATTTAGATTCTTTATCTTTGATTGCTACCGTATGATATTTAAATGTATAATAGAGCCTAACTAATCAATATTTGTATCAGACACTCATTTTATTTGTCTAAATGACTGAATGGGTCCCACAACAACAGCATGTATTTGTCTTGTAATTCTTCCAGGTAATTCTTCCAGTAATTAAATAATTGCCTCCCTTAAGAGTTAGGGCATCACCATGCCAATAACTTATTCATTAAGTGCTAACGAAGCCTGACGTGAAAACCCATACAATTAACTGACACTACGTGACACCGTTCGTTGATTCGAAACTAATATGACTCTTAT
This sequence comes from Sonneratia caseolaris, assembly GCA_900006705.1. Lineage (NCBI taxonomy): Eukaryota > Viridiplantae > Streptophyta > Magnoliopsida > Myrtales > Lythraceae > Sonneratia > Sonneratia caseolaris. The sequence continues at coordinate 1,991,972 of CXYZ01009481.1, read as the reverse complement.
CACTATCCTCCCCTTCCTCCTCCGCTAAGTTACTGGCTGTTCACTGGCCCTCAGTCAGCCACTTCCTCAACCGCCGGGCCTCCCCGGCCAACTCTCTTCTCTAATCGGAAATTGCTCGGACAAGGAGCGCCATGACCCCAACAGTTTGGACGAGGAATTTTCTAAATGAGGAGCTTTCTGATCTTATTGGATACGGAGATAACGGGATTCATGCAATCATATCGACCAAGTGATTATGATCTGTTTGTCATTCTCCAAGGAATCTTTCTTCTCTCTCTTCTTATCCTTGGACTTTCTTGCCAGTGTTGTGGAATCAACTGTCATTGGAAAATGTTGATGCTCGGCGTGTTCTCTTTCCTGTCCCTTATTCTGAAGGAAGCAGAGAGCCGAGTTGTCCGGTCAATCCACAGTCAACCACTGTTGATTCGTTTGCCACACGGCACGTCCAGATTCTGTTTTGATTTCAGATCAGACTGTCTTTAGAGATAGGAAACATTATCAATGACAGTATCTCGATGGAACAATAATCAGTACAGGGGTTGTGCCGTGAGGGCTGCTCTGCTCAATCTTCCGGAGTTTATCATGCGCTTGCTTGCTCCGCTGTCCTCTCTCCGGTTGTTCCATGATTCCGAGCAATCTTTGTGCCCGAGCTCCTCAGAGTGACCCTTCAAGCAGCTGTGTTTTCTGGCCAGACGCAATACCAACAATGCAATAACTGAGTTACAAGGTCTCGGACCTCAAACAGAATTGAATTTAAATCACGTTCATTTAATGCTTTTACTGATTCCTATATCAAACATCTGCTGACATCTTCTAGGGAGGATGTAGCAGCAGCTGCTCTTTGGTCCTGACGTCTACGACCTTAGACAGATAACAGAACCATCACAACTTTAATGCATCATCAGCTTCGGTGGTGAGTAAGTTCATAATATTCAGACACTACTCAGCACAGAGAAGAGGCTGCTGAAAGAGAGCGCCATTTCTCTGGCACTGCAGTGGAGTGTACCAGATCGAATTTGAATAGCTAAAAAGCATGACAGATAGCTGAAACTTGAGCCATACGTTTTCTGTTGCCAGTATTTCAGGAATTTCAAGAGTCAATCAAATCTCAATGCAATTGGATGAAGATGCAACAGCAGACGAGTCCATAGGTAAGAATAACTCAAAGGTACTCACTCGTTTCAATTTCTCTAACCATGAAATTCATTGATCAGCTAAAACCAGTGAACTCAACCTGCAAGTCGGCACGTTCAAATTCAAACTTCTTGGGAATCCAACAGAGCAAACCTGAGAGAAACTACATGATGAAAGAACATACATGTAAAGAACACTTACCTGCTTAACGCATTCCTTAGTCTACGTTTCAGGTGGTGCTACCTTTCCAGCCTTGTTGTTACCATGTACTGCCTTGATAAAGGCACTGACAATCATCTGCTCGGACTTGAGTATCATCTCATTCCGCTTCATCTCAAAACTCATCCGGGTTTTCTCAAACTCCCTCGCCATCTTCATTTTCATCCTCTCCATCCTAACAAATTCGTCCCCTAAAAGCCTGATTGATGATGCTATCTCAGTGAATGGATTGATTTCTTTCTTGACATGAGCTTGCGCCTGCCTGCTCGCTGACCTTAAACTTGAGCTTGGTCGAAATCCCAGTTCTTCATCACCTTCATCAGAGTCATCAAGATTGGGCTCAAACATCCCACGATATTTGTGCTTTTTCAGCCTATATCTCGAAGACACCATATTGCCACCACTTATATCATTCAAAGCTATCCCATCATAATCAGGATCAACTCTGCCAGCTGCTCTGTGCCTCAGTCTAACCCCCACAGGGATAGGATCAGCGAAATCTATACCACCGTAGTGGTTATTATTAACATCTCTATGATACCTGTTGCCTTTATCGTGCCGGAGATCCGAATTGGAACTGAAATTCCGGTAAATTTTGGGAGGATTCCTCGCGCTAAGCCCTAAAACTACATCGTCCCTATCAGACAGAAATTTAGGTCCGCCACCGATTCTGGAACGAAAATCGAAACTTGGGTCATAATCGTAGTCTACATCCCTGGGGTTCTTCTTGCCGCGGGTGTTTGCCGCGTCTATTTCGGGTTCTGATCCACCTTCAACAGAGTCCAAAAGGTGAAACAGATCCCAGGAACTGAAAACCCTACCTGAATAGCTGGCGCACCGCTGCTTCTCTGTGCGGTACCGACGGCGGAGCTTCTCCATCTTGTGGCGGCACTGAACGGATGACTTAGGGGACGACGAGGAGGAGGGGCACTGGAGGGCGACGGTAGAGGCGACTTCGTCCCAGTCGGTGGAGCGGAGTGTGCGGCGGCCGAGAGAGAAACATTTGTCGCGGTACGCATGGATCAGGGCGACGGTCTCGTCGTGGGCCCAGCACGGAGCCGGGAAGGACCTGGGAGGCTGCCGAGGAGGGGGAGGGGAGCTCGACATGAGGGCGGCGGCGGCGCGTGGAGGAGGAGGGGGAGAAGGGTTTGGTTGTGGGTGGAGAGAGAGAACGAGGATGGTGAGGTAGAGGTCGTTGGTCGGGGTTTGTTGGGGACGACAGCTAGTTGTTAATGGAGAGAGGAGGTTGAACGAGTGGGGCTGAGGTGGCGGTCGGGGAGAAGATGCTCCGCCGCCCGTGACAAGCTCCCCCTACGGCCGCGCCTCGCTGCCCGGTGGAACCGTGCACGGATTGTTCCTCGCAATTTCTATATAAAGACTACGCATTGTTGTAGTGTAAGGTTCCATGGTGTAGTGGTTAGCACTCTGGACTTTGAATCCAGCGACCTGGGTTCGACTCCCGGTGGGACCTCGTGGAAGTACAAGTTATGTTTTTCATTTTTTGCCACGTAATCAAACTCGGCTCTCTTTAACAAGGGCAAATGCCAATGTATCATGCCCTTTTTCCATGTTCGGTATAATTAAAAGTTGGACTGACCAAAGGTTATGGCAGGAATCATTTCTGTCTGCTCCATCTTGATTCAATTTTGTAGGATCTGCATTAAGAAAGATGGTTCACCAGGTCAAGGGACTCCAGAGTCGAATAATCTGGTTTTATGTCGCCCTTGAGAATCATAATTCTATATATGTAATGTCCATCTATAAGACACTGCCACAAAGGAGAGAGTACCGAGAACTCTGCAGCATCTGCCACACTAACTACAAGTGGTTTTGCTTGTCCCATAGCATTTATTCTTCATTTTGCTGTAGAGACACCTGAATGCCCATCTTTCTTCGTAAGACCAACGGAACTGGAGTTTCCAATACAGAGACATTGACGTTGCTCCAAACATCTGGTACAGTAGGGAGCTGAGAGATTCTCTCTGCAATAATCAAGTCTTCTGGAAGGACTGAACCGAACACAGTGTACGAATTCTTCCACTTCTCATGGTTTGCCAGGCTTATGAAGAACTCTGGGCCATTTCCAACCCAAGCAACTGAGCCTCTTCTGATGGTTGGGTAGGTTTCAGTGGGGATCTTCGGGTATTCAGTTCCTTGGGCTCCAAGTGTTCCTTGGATCAGCGCAAATGGAGGGCCAAATGGTGCCTATCAATGAAGAATTCATGTTAGAAATTCAAGAACTTGCATTTTCTTCTCAGGGCTGAAAGGAAAGTCAAGGTGGAACATCCCTCACCTTTTTCATGTGGTTTCCATTCGAATCCCACAACATGCCCTGACCCTCAGCACGATAAAATTGGCAACCAGCACAGTGCTTCTGTGCCAACAGCTCGAGAATATATTCCACGGAATGTGGGGCACAATCAGGAAAAAGCTTCACAAGGAAAACAATATAAATGTCAGATAATCAACTACGAGAAAGGTACTTTGGATGGGACTGCTTTGTTGTTTTGGATTAAAGGGTGAAGGCCGTCAATGTGTATTCATATGAAAGCAAAAATTTTGGACCATAATATGTCTGACTGCGTGCATAAGAATATTCTGGAAACAGCCATTGCATGAGAGGTTGAATTTATCCAGAAGGTGTTTGCAGTGGGCAGTAAGACTAGCACCTCTTTTTCCCCTGGAAAGATAAATTCACTGACTAAGCTATAAACAACTCTTGCTTGGAAAATGAAGAAATTGGGAACAGAAATTGTTTATATTTCACACTCGTTCAAAATTGCAACTTATCAACATGTCCACTTAAAGAAGATCATGGCTTGTTGACATTAAAACTGAATGGCAGCCGATGTTTCAATCTCCAGTACTGTACTGTCGCTATTTTTACATGTATTTTGCTAGGATTGTTAATAAAAGGGTAAAATGCAGGGAAATCCAGAGAACCGTGAGCCACTTACCTTTATATGGATAGTACCATAAGCTGTTTCCAGGCCAACAATGCCCTGAGAATATGGATAATGAATAACTGAAGATGGGAGCATAAGTAAAAGAAATTTCAGATCATGAGAATATAGGGGAAAGAGCCCACAAAACTTTTACGTCAGTATTTTGCCCATGAGTCATGAATAAGAATGTTTAAAAGCCTTTGAATGTCGGCAAAGTAGTCCCCTTTATTTTTGCATTGTACTATAGATAGGCCATAGAATCTGGTGAATAAATAAGCGCAGAAGGAATGTGAGATGCCAAACAGGGGAAAATGACTTACCTCTCCTCTCCCAAAGATTAGACCTGAAGTCCACTTAACCAGTGGCCCTACTTGTTGCCTCTCTGGAGCTAATGAGTCTTTTTGTTTCTTCAACCAACACTGAAAACGAAAGTGAAACATTTCTCTGTAACTGATGGCGGTAGAAATGCAATTTTTTTGAAAGAAAATACACACCATTTTATACTATGAAAATGAAATTGATTGGCAAAAATAGTTCATTTTCTAAGTAGAGCTACAACAGATAACTACCAAGCATTTCTAAGAAAGAGGAAACATATCGGGTAAAATAAAAATATAACTCAGAAATATTACATGTTCTTTATGGTACATAAGAACCAACCAAATTAGCATACACTTTCATGGTCTAAAAGGACTTCCCTTGAGAAGAAGGCTTGGTGTAGTCAATATTGCCCTCGATTTGAGATCAAGAGCTCTTGGTTTGACTTTCATTGGTGAGTTTTCCTTATTCCCCCCATCTTCATCCTACCCTTCCAGCCATGGACCTCCTTTCCAGTCAAAGAAAGGATTTCCCTTGGTATTAAAGTGAAAACAACCAATTCCAGACACTAATAATATACCTAAAGGCTAAAGTCCATGCCAAACCAATTGATTGACAAGTGAAAGGCCTAAGAACAACAGACTACACCCTCATTCATTGATGCAGCTTCCAATTGAGAGCAAGAGCAGGCACACATGCTATCAAAAAATGAACAAAAATCTGCACTTTTGAATTACACTGTCTGTCAAATTCACATGTAACTGGAGCACTAATTACATCTGAAGTCAGGGCTTCATTTCCCCATCATGGGATATACTAATCTAATGAACTGGGAGACTCAGGCTGATCGATAACCTTTTTCATCAATTTTCAGCATCACACGATTGATGGATGCTTCAAGGAAAAAGTAAACTCAGCAAGCCATGTAAATATTAGAAACCTCCACTGAATTGTATGGTCAGTGGATTCGACAGCAGCCATCATGATTCTGCTCTTGAATAACGATCAAACTTATAAACCATAGCGTCGACTCACCTCACCGAATTGCGATCCACAAGCCGCCCGATTCCCACAGAAGACCCAGCTATCGCACAGGCATGGCCCACCATTCCCACCGCACATCGCCTTGCATGCCCTGCAGCATTCTTCCGAAGTACTGAGCTTAAAATCCGCCCCCCATTTCACCGCCGCTCCCCATAGCTCCAAATGCTCGATCCCTCCGCAGCATTCGTCTCCACCACTCATCTCCTCGACCCCCGCCACCTTAACGAATCTCGAACCACCATCGCCTTCAACATCCGAAGAAGAAGAAGCATGAGACTTGAAGGTGGGTGTGAGCACTCTGGACATGAAAACGTAGGCGGCGGTGCAGGAGACCGCGCCAATCAGGAGGAGTGCCAGGGACACGAAACGTGCCTGGCCGGCGTCGTACTGCCTCCTAACCATGGGGGCGGTGGCTCTTCGGTAGACAAAGACGGGGCAATGGAGGAACGGAGAATCGAGTGGAATGGGAGAATATGAGGAAGAGTAGTCATGGAGCAATGCCGAAAATATTTTGGCAACCGAGTCGAAAGCGAATGAAAGAAAGAAATAAAAGACATACTTTTTTTTGTTGTTTGCCATAATTTTTCTTTTAAAAAAATCTCGTTTTTGTTCCATTTAATGGCACACAACTACCATGTAGAAAACCCACATCACAGTTGTTCCAGAAACAATCTACAAGGTGACTCAAACTAGAAGCATGATCCAAAGCTGTTGAGGCGGCCCAAGATTCCTCCAGAGTAAATCAATCAAACAAGGGCTCATTTTCCTACCTCTTTGAATCTGACAAAGTTTGGATGCCTCAGACATCTGTGAATGATGATTTCGCTCTAGAGAAACATAGCTAGGTATTCATAATTCTCAGTTGAGCTTCTGCCAAGCGAACCGATATCGCATTTGACAGCCAAATGGAAAGCTTCTCCTCATTGGAACATATCCACTGGAGGAACTTCCTTCTCCTTTATCATCTCTGGAGCAAATTACTCAGCGAGATTCGGTTTTCTGACCGTACCCCAGAATCCTGTACTTCTTTCGGGTTCTCTCTCTCTCCATTATCACTGAGACGACCGTTTCATTTAGCGAAGAGATCAAGCCTTTTTCCAATCATATGCTTCCAAGAGCGAAATCCTTATGCTCACTGCATCCCAAGAGCTTGTATGATTCCTTATACTGAAAGGGAACCTTGAGAATGTTGGAAAATATAATACGAATGAAAGATTGCAGAAAGAAAATGATGGGCTACATGTGCACATTACATACGAGCTAGAGCTCATTTTAAATCAAATGTGTTTGATAAAGATATGTTGTTGGATGGTAACCAAGCTATTGTGATACTATATGCCGCATGTGGGGGAGGCGATCGACGGTCTGGACAGCTGAATTCATCTGCACGGGCAATTTATGTACACGAACAACCCCGGAAAATGGGGCGTTGCGCATAATCAACCGATCCTTTGGATTCCTCTCATAGGATGCTGTTATCGTTTGAGGGTGATTAAGTCACCTTAATACCTCATTATGGGTCGGATGCTTAATGCCACCTTAATAACTCTCACTAATGGTCGGGTAAATGGAACCTTAATGCTAACCTCCGTGGAGCATTAGGCATCACGGTCATTACGACTGACCATCTCCCTTCATCTTCATACATTCGACTCTTTTGCTCATGAAAGTGCACAGAATTCTAGAAAAAGCCGAAGCTCCTCTCCCTTTGTTTAAAAACATATTTTATGTAGGTGTTCATTCATCCATTCCATTCGCCTTTGAACTTCTACTCATCAAGTCACCGTATCCTATAAGACAAGCAACTACATCGCCTCAGCACACTTAGGAGGAGTCGAATTTTTCTTAAGAACACTGTAACTATTACACGTTTCAACTATTATTCTTTTACTATTCTCATTTCTATTAATTTGCTATCCTGATAACTTGTCCCTTGAGGGTCCATCTCATGAATACTCTACAAGATAATGATAGTTTCATCGTTAACAGCAACTCTTACCCAAGCTATTGGTCATTAAGAGATTTTCCGAACCTAACAAGGTGACATTTTTTAGTTTTCTCTTGAAGAGGACAGTGCCTCAGTCTTCATGGAAATCCTCGAACAGGCTCAACCAAAGAATCAATGTCATCAAACTAAAAGTGCGAGCTTAGCATGCAATCATAAAAACTGCCTCCATTGACGACCTAACATGGGGGCAATGACTCGATCTATAAAATCTCTATATTTCGATGCCTTTGTCCCTTCGGGGTTCATTTCATGAAATACTCTATAAGATAATAATAGTTTTAGCATCAGCAACAACCCCTTAGCCGAGCCATTGACTCAATAAGCTCCTGATCATTCAAAGACTATCTGAATCTTAACAAGCTTTAAACGTTGGGTTGAATATCATTGTCTCACGCTCGGTCTTGTTAGATAGGTCATAACAATGCATCGAACTCGAAGGGATGTAGACAGATTTCCTCTAGAAGAAGTGAGCGGAGAAATTTCAATGCAGAAAGGCAATGAGCTCTTACGTTTAGGGCATGTTTGGAGAGATTGCTTAATCCTTGTTTTGGGTATCCCTTTTAGGAGAGTTATGAGGGGATTTGGAGTGATATGAATTATCCTTCCATAATCCTCAATCTTTCTTTCTTTCTTTCTTTCTTTTTTTTTTTTGTTCTTCAAAGAGTGGGGAATGAGGGATTGGAAGGAATACTGGTGATTTTATGATTTGATCGTTTAATTTAGTTGATAGAAAATATTATTAAATGCATAATAGTCTATTCCACTCTTTTAACCCTCTTGTTTTTGTAACAAAGGGATAATATATTCATATTTGCTAGCGTAAAGTCACAGGATTTACAATTATGAGTTCATAGATACCCAGCAAATTATGAATAATGCCAAACTATTGATAAAAAATCAACAACTGAAGAGTGGCATCTTCCTCCTTTCTTGTATAATTGGTCAAGAAATCTGCCACCGCATTACCTTCCTGATATATGTGACGTGCTTGTATTCCTTGGAAGCCTCGGCCTCCTGTCTTGATCATCCAGGACAAGCCAAGTCTCATAGGAGAGACGTCTCGAAATTGAAAATTTAATTCGTTTATATGACAAAATTTACGAACCATGTAACATTATTCTAGGACCACCCTCAGCATAAGACTAGAATGTTTGGAGTCGGTTGGTCATACGTGAAAACCTGTGGCCCTTTAATCCCTCTTCCTTGTGACCTCACAAATTTTCTTCACCGAGTACAAGCCAATATATTACCTGAGGGCAAGTCCAAGGGCTTAAATATGCTCATTGGATACGAGCTATAGCTAACCGGATCCAACCCGGGTATGTCTCATGCGACCCATTTCTATTCTTGCCTCCAACTAGAGATGTTAGACTGTGCTGGCCCGTAACTAGACTGTCCAAATCCAGAATCGGCCTGGACCGCTCCTAACACAACCCATAACCATTCTTATTGGGTTGGGGCGGTTACGGGCTGGTTCAAAAATATGGACCCATTGAACTGTAACTGACGCGAACCATCACCTTACTAAACCGGTCAGGAACCAGCCCATAACCATTTAGAAAACTGCTCAGACCGCAAAAAATCCTACAAATCAACAGTTGGATTTTGTTAATCAATTTAAAATTTAAAAAATAAAATAAAAAAGATGAACGATTCATGGGTCTAACCGGCCAGACAATTAATTGGTTTGGCTCATTTATAAACAGTTCTGAACTAGTTCATATTTTGCATTAACCGTGACTCATAATTGAACCGACCTGTTAATCAAATGGGCCAAACCATAACCGGGTCTAACAATTCTAGGCCGGTTTTGAACCGGCCCAAACCACACTTTTAATAACACTACCTACACCTAGAGATGTTGAAACGCTCGGTCCAAGTCGGTTCAAAATGGACCTAAAACTATTTGCCTCAATTACTGTTCAGCACATTTACTTAATAGGTTGGTCTAATTATCGGTTACAATTTAAGTATATATGACCCAGTCCAAAATCATTTATAAGTGGGCTGGTTTAACCCTAAACTATTCATTTTTTATTATTTAAAATAAATGTATTTTTAATTAATTTAACAAAATCAAATTGTTAATTTGCAGGGCTTTGGCAATCCAATTTATTATTATTCTGAGCCGATTCAACAAGAAACATACCGGGCCAGCTTCTGTTCAATAAACTTATTTCTTAAACTTAGACTATAACGAGAGGTTACATGCTGGTCTTGGGGCGGTTCGGGCCGGTTACGGGTCTTGACGGGCCCGTTCGGGTCAAACCGGCACGTTTAAATCTCTACCTGCACCGGCGCAAGTTTCTTCTTCTCAAAGTTGCAGTGGACATGGCAAATTGGCGATCGATGATTAAGGGCTAGTGAGCCCGGAGCACATGAAATTTACCTTTCTCTATGCAGCCGCACGGAAGCAGCCGCGACAAATACTCGATCAGAGTCCAAGCAACCCCAACTCAAGACGCAGCAAATCTTGTGAGTCCTTTGTGAACCTCTGGGCGATGGATTTCTCCGAGCAGGACGTCGACTTATCCGGGGATGATTACGAGGAGAAAGACGATCGCAGAGGTGCCGACGGGGGGGACCACCGCCAGTCGTCATCCTCGCCTTCGAGGTCGTCATCGGCAGCGTCATCCTCTTCCTCGGGTGGGTCATCGTCGGAAGGCGGCGGAGAGGGCGGAGAGACCAGCAGTGCCAGTGGGAGCGCGAGCAGCGGAGAGGAAGACAATGAAGCAGTGAACAACAACGACGACGATGATGACAACAACCACAATTACAGCAGTAGAGTTGAGCGCTACTTTACCTACGAGGATGATGAGAGTGATAAGGATCTATTCGGGTCAGATAACGAGGATTACTGCAAAACACCTGCAATTAGCCCTTACCCTATCCCGGGTAAAGATTTGACTGATTTGGTGTGATGGGTTTTATTGATTGGGGTTTAAAGTGATTAAAGGCCGGTGCTTTTAATGATCTTGGGTTTCTCTTAACTGGGTTTATCTCTTTGCCTAGAGCTATGTTCTGTTCGTCAGCAGATTTTATGGTGCTAAAAATCTCACTTTGGGAGATTGAGAAAATATCTCATTTCTGACCAGTAAGAGTTTATGATTAAGAAAGAACATTAAGGGATTCTGAGGAACTAGTCTATAGAGTTAAGGAATTGTTAGCTACTCTGGAGATACAATGCAGTAATCTGCTGAGCTCCAGAAGCTGATGCTCGAAAAGTTTTACTGGAAGTACCTTCTATTTTTCCTTAGCTGGTGTTGCTATCCTTGCATCTGCGGAAGCAAAATCTAGTACATGGTTATACTCTTTGATAATTGTTTAGCCTGCAAAATCAATCTCAGCTTCTTGGTTGTATTATATTATTTTGGAAGATTATGCGGATTAGGAATATGTAGATTTTGTTGTTAGATGGCATAAAGAGCATGATTCAAGGGCATCTCCTTTACAAGCTTGGTATGTCAGTTTATGGAAGGCTTTTGTATTATTCTATCTGATTCTAATCTCATTTGGCAGTTCTCCCTGCAATCCGCAGCAATAACAATCATGCCAGAGGGACATTTGGCCGTGGTCGATGGAACTCTCAGAATGATAGAGGGGCAGGGATCCTCCCTAGACCTGGTCCTTATCCTTCTAGGCAAAACTTTGGTTTTGGGCCAAAGTTTCCCAATGGTCACCGTGGTGAGAACTTTGTTTCTGAGCTCAAGCTCTCAAAAAGCGAGGAGACATTATCAAGAAAATGCATCACTTTTCAGGAGGTTCGCTGTTGGTCTTGTATACCATAATGATCTTGCTTGTCTTCAATACATTTTTGCTATGGGTCCTAGATATACAAATGGCTGCTTATTGATGTTATATTTAACTGATATTTTTGGGTACACTCGATCATGCAAAAACCATGGGTACTTATTGTGAGTGAGCATTTTGTTTACCCTTTGGACTAAAATTGATTCTCTAGTGGAGTGGGTGTTATATGAGACTAAAATTTTCACACTATCCACTTTGAAATTGTCTTCATTCTTTCTGTGTTTGCTGGTTTGATCAACAGCCATGTGAACTTGCCTGCTATAGCCGAGCAGAAGATGGAGATGTCTACTTTGATGATCGTAGCTTGGTGAGCTCTCTGGACCTTCTTCTTCACAGTTGTGCTACTTGATTAAAAGCACTCTCCATACTAATGGTTTCTCACTTGTATTTTTATTTGCCACTTCCAGAGACACTTTAAACGACTTATTACAGAAGATGTTGGTGCTGACCTAAATGAAGGTTATGACACATTTATTCAGAAAAAAGGTATGTTTTTTTTTTCAAATCTATGTTACACCTACACATTTTTCGCACATATATTGGATAGGGCAATATGTTAGGCAATACAGGTTAATTTATATTTTATACATTTTATAGCATTGTGCATATGGTGACTGATGAATGTTGGTAACTGTCCCTCATTTTCTTTCTGAATCAGACCTGGGCTCTGAAGGGTTTGGCAATCTTCTTGCTTGCATACGAGACAAAAACATCCCACTTCAGAACATGCATTTTGTGGTATGAGATGGTCTATGACTTTATGCACTTCATCTTGAGCCTTTTCTTATCTCATGTTTTTTTAACTTTTTTCTGCATTGTGGCTTTACTTTGTCAGACCTATCGCAACAATCTTAATAAGGTATCACTATCCTTGTCAATCATGATGAGTGTGCAACCATGCAATGTTTGAGATTATCATAGTAAGCCTTCTTATGCAGATATTAGCCACTGCTTATATCAGGCGTGAACCTTGGGAAATGGGTGTCCATAAAAGAAATGGTGTCATCTATCTTGATGTGCATAAACTTCCAGAGAGGCCACAGAGTGACTTAGATCGCAGAAGGTACTAAAACTGAAAAACCCTAGCATTTGCTTCTTTAAATTGCCAGCTTGTTATGTCAAACAGTCAGCTAGTAGTCAAGTGGAGATCTCTAATCTTTTATCTATTTTATATGGGCTAGATGTTACTGGGGATATGGCTTTGAGGCCCTTGCCACTGAGAATGCAGAAAGAGCTTATGGTGAAAGAATACACCATGTTGATGCAAATGTCGAGTATTGCTCTGCGATCAAGACAAAATTGGGCGCCCATCGAATTTTGATGGGAGCTGAGATGGATTGTTGTGACTGGACAGATGATGGCCAGAGGTTTTACATTGAGTTAAAGACCAGTCGTGAGGTTGTCCTTCTGGTTTATTATTAATTGGCTCTTGTGTGCTTGGGTTAGTTTTTTATCTCTAGTATTTTGCACACCTGCTTTTGCAGTTGGATTATCATACTGAGGAGAGGTTTGAAAGAGAAAAGCTGCTCAAGTTTTGGGTACGGTAACCTCATTATAAGATTTTATTCATATCAAATGTTTTTTTTCTTGGGATAAACTATTTAGTATGAAATGGGTGTACATCTTTGTATATTGAAAGAACTTACAGTATATGGTATTCCAATTGCAGATTCAGTCCTTCCTAGCGGGTGTCCCATTTATTATTATTGGATTCAGGTTAGTAAGATCCCCCTTCTGTTTCTTGTTCTTTCAGTGGTCTAGCCTAAGTATGCTGCTTCATCTTTTAATCATGTATATCTGATAAAGAGCGCAATGCAAATAGCTAGAAGTTTTCGATGGTAGCTTTCTTTCATGTCCACGTTTCCATCACCTATCCATGATAATACCTTCTCTATCACCAGTATTTTTCTGAAAACAAATATGACAGCTTTCTGCTTCTTTTGTAGAGATGATGCAGGGCGTCTAGTCCGAACAGAGAGATTGAGAACTAAAGACATCACTCAGAGAGTGAAAATGAAGAACTACTGGCAGGTGAAATCTCTTATGCGTTATCCAGTGTTAACTATGAAGTTCCTGACTTTTACTGTTGAGAGTTTATATGTTGTCTCATTAACCTTCCTCTCATCTTATAGGGAGGGGTCTGCCTAGCATTTGCCGACGAAGTATTGTGCTGGCTCTACGGGACAGTCAAAGAGAGTAAGTCTTAGACTTTCCATCATCCAAGCAAACTCCATCCAACCACACTGGCCCTTATTTCTTTCAGACAATCATCTGATGACTTGATTTAACATGTGCCTCAGATGAAGACTACATTCTTCAGTTTGCTCCACCATTCACTCGGTTAGAGCTTCTTCAAGCCCACTCGTGCCCCGACTCTATCACGTCTCATGTCCGGCAGTTATGACATCTGTTGCAGGTTCATTTCCTTGTGCGACATTTGAATTAGCCCAGAAGGAGAATGGATTTTTACATGCAATCTATCGGTAAATTTCTTCTTCTGGTGTTAACCTGAAATATGGCTATAACATTCATATCCTGTCATGCTGTTGTTGCACGAACAGCTCAATGCAACTTGGCTATCATTAAGAATGAGAATTTTGGACAAGAAATTGGTAGCTCGAAAATAAATGGCCGGTGGTTTGGTATTATAGAGAATCAGAAGCCCATTTTGTTGTCAGATTGGACGCTCTGATGCTTCAACCAAATGTTCTTTAGTTGTAGCAAAGAACATGTGCCTTTGCAGAAGACTGAAATAGTTTCTTCCTTGGAGCAAATGCAGTGCCGGGTGTCTTGAATTTGATTCTCATTCCTTATCTTTCATCTAGAAAAGAGTTAGGTTTTTTCTAAGATGTCCTATAAAATCTGAATGATACATGGCTATATCCTAATATATTAGTCAATTTTTTACATTTATTAGATTAAAGGAAAAATGAGGACACGATGGTAAGTTTTATCAAATAGTAAAAACTATGAGTAACATTTGCACCTTTTGCCCCCCCAAAAAAAAAATTGTCTACGCGTGACATGAAAAGGAAAGGGAAGGAAGGGAAAACGCACTATTATTATTGGTGTGATGGGGAATGGGGCTTTCCTCTCCTTGTGTTATGAGTCAGCAGCCGGCATGGGCGGGTCGTGGAGCTTTCCGTTAATGGGGCATTATTTGGCACGTGGCGCCGCTGTCGTACGACGTGGTGGTTGCCCGGAGCGGGCCCCATCTCCCTCTGTGAATGTCACGTCGACATGAATTCTCCCAGGCCACAGCCTGTGGCCCCTACCTCTACTCCTGCACAGAGCAAAATCTGCTAGCTCTGCCGGCTGATCAACGCCGTCCGTCCTCGTAGAGACGATATATCAGACGGTCATATGATCGAATGGTGAACTCAACTCTCAGGGTGTTAACAACGGATGTCAAACTATTATTATTAACACATTCTGAGCATGATCGGGTGATTCGTTACTCGTTATCTTAATGGGAGGATTTGAATTCGAGTCTCACTTGTGGCGGGAAGCTCTTAACCCATTAAATTGGTCGACTCGGGGTAATTCAGATTAGTCAGCTGAATAAAATCTATTTGGATACCGGCTGTTTATAAAAAAAAAGTATTATTATTATTATCATAATTATTAATTATTATTCATGCGTTACATTGTCCAAAATGAAGAAAATGGTAATAAATACCCTACTTAATTTATATTTTAATTAAATTAACTTATAAAAGGTAAAAAAGTTTAATTTAAACAACTTTAATTTATAATATGCTGCCAATCCTATCAAACTTTTTTTCAACTGAGTGCTCCGTTATTTTCACTACTTTTAATGGGCATCATGGTAATCTACCTCCAAGTCTAATCGGTCAAACCGGTTCAATTTAATATCAAGTCTCTCACATATAGTTTCTATAAAACTTAGATTTGGAAAGATATTCAACCGGTTCAACTAAATCCTTTGGGTTTGATCAAATCTGTTCTTCTTGCAAGACACGCTGCACAGAAAATAACTCAAAATAATATAATCTTAGGGGAAAATGAATGAATTATTGCTAATTAAATCGCGATAAATTAGCATAAATGGATGAATTATTACTTACTTGCACAATGACCTAACTAGCCATTGCAGTCACATGATCTGAACAAGTCTGCGTGCTGATGTGCTGGTCGCCGCCACGTGTCCCACACCCTGCGGGTGCACGGTGAAACCGATGCACTTGAACATCTTCTGGCAAAAGATGTCACCGCCGATTTATGGGCTACGAAAAATCACGTTCGTCTTTTTCTCTCCTTCTCCTCCTCCTCCGCTGATCCTTGGAAGCTCGAGAAGGCCGAATGGAGTTAGACGGTCCGGCGAGGATTTGAGAGATCCAATCGGACAGCAGAGCTGAGCAGCAGCGCCACTGAGGAGCTTGTTCGCTTGATTTCGGACCCTGTATTTTGATACCTAGGGTTTATTGGTCGTGATTTTCAGTAGGAGGAACATGTACAGAGAGAGGGGTTCCGCCGGGTCCAGGTCGGAGGTCACCGCCGTTGATCGGAAGCAGAGGATGCGTGATGCTCTCGAGAAGCACCCCGAACGGTCCTCGCCTTCCACGTCCCGTGCAATCAACGGGAAGGACAAGTCTGCCCACTCCGTCCTGCTCGGCAAGGCCCCATCAGACCACCGCGATTCAGCTCGTCACAAGACCAACTGCTCTGGTGGTTCACCTCTCTCTTCCACTATGACCTATGTTATATACATGGCGTTATACGGATTTGTCTGTTATTTTAGGCACCGATTCTGTTTCTCAAGCAAACAGTTTTCACTACAATCTTCTTTTTCTGTATTTTCTGTTGAAAACTGTTGCTGTTTAGCTCACAGTGGCTTATAATCAGTTTTGAAATTGATCTGTATGCTTAAATATTAAACTGAAGCTTTCCAAGGTGACTGAACTGCCGATTACTTATTCACTCAGAATCTATCATCACTCTGATAACTTGAAAGTTTTTCTTTTTTGGGGGGCTGACTGTATGACATTAGGTTTAGCTTGACTTGTGATTTTTCTTGGGAATTATGTTTAAGCGACGGTTCACACTGTGTAGAAGGGACTGATTGTTCAGAAGCGTATTTCAGGTCCAATGAGAGTTCTTTCCTTTTTATGGTGTAAAGTTGAAACTTATTTTCGCATGCATGAGTTGGGGTCAGTGTCCGTGCAGCCTTTGTTGTCGGAAAGCTGTTAAGGGGTTATAAACATCCTAAAACGCTAGATTCTAAGATTGTTTTGTTTACTATTCTCATGAACCCTTCATGTCAAGGCTTTCCTTCTGCTTCTGTTAGCTAATGTTTGCCCCAGAGCTCTGGTAATCAATCTGTGGAATAACACCACTAGAAAATGTCTTCGAAACCAGATTAATCAACTTATAACCTAATTTGCACAACCTGGAGTTGTTCCACAGATTGGTTACCAGAGCTCGAGGGCTGATTTTCTATGACCCTAGTGTGATTCAACGGAGGCAATAGGATCAATTATGATCAGATAAATTTCTTCAGTTCATGTTTAGTTCTTGCTGCATGTGTTCACATTCCCTTGCACCTGGATGTTTGTACAACGGGAGAGTCTTACTTTCTATTATCATACAAAGTTTGTTTATTCTTAGAATAAGATACTTTTCTTTTTAGTTCTTTGGAGATCTTTAAAGTGGATTTATGCTTTGTCAATAATGAGCCTAAGATGTCTTTTTGTGCATTTTCACTTTCATGTGATTGAACGTGGTTAACTTAAGATCACAACTACATTTGATTTCATTGTAATGGCTTTAAGTTTTGTTAAATATATTTATTTTGGTATAATACTTGAGTTACGGTAATTATTAGACGGTTTTATATTTCTGGTGATTTGCTTACTGTACTGTGGTTCTGTTGGCTTGTGATGTAGTTTGACTACTTGGACTTCTCGAGCTCTAAGCTCCCTTCATAATGTAATGCATTTTTTTCACATAATGACAATGCTTCTTGGGGGATATTACATACATACATTTTTTCTGAATATTCTGTTATTTCTTATTGCTTTTGTCTCTTTCCATTTATGCAGCTAAACATTCAATACGCTGATTATACTTTTATTTGTTTGCCTCAGAGGAATCTGAAACTGATACTGAAGAATCAGATGTCAGTGGGTCTGAAGGAGATGACACTTCTTGGATCTCATGGTTTTGTAATTTGCGCGGAAATGAATTTTTTTGTGAAGTTGATGACGATTACATACAAGATGATTTCAACCTCTGTGGTTTAAGCAGTCAAGTTCCCTACTACGACTATGCACTCGATTTGATTCTGGATGTTGAATCCTCTCATGGTAAGCTTACTATATGGGTCATTAGTTTTCTTCTTCAAATATCAATTGCTGTCAGGGAATAATTACTTCACCAGCTCCTACATACCTTAGCACTAATAGATTTTTGCTGTTGTCATGTGACGAATTGCTGCTTCTATCTAAACCCTGAGAGTAATTATTATAGTCTGATGTATTGTTGGTTGCTCCCGTGTGTTTATTATCTCATCTTTGTCAAATGATGATGGGCAATTTGTTGGAATGTATAGGAGATATGTTCACTGAGGAACAAAATGAATTGGTTGAATCTGCCGCTGAGATGCTTTATGGTCTTATCCATGCCCGATACTTATTGACCAGCAAAGGAATGGCAGCTATGGTGAGATGTCGCTGTTAAATGTTTTCCTCATTCCCATTCTCTTACTTTTATATCTGCAGTTATAATAATATGTCATCTTATACAGCTGGAGAAGTACAAGAACGTTGACTTTGGGAGATGCCCTAGAGTTTATTGCTGCGGACAACCCTGCCTTCCTGTTGGTCAATCAGATATTCCTCGGGCTAGCACTGTAAAAATTTATTGCCCAAGATGTGAGGATATTTACTACCCTCGGTCCAAGTATCAAGGCAGTATCCTTTCCTTATTGAGCTGGCTCTTCAGTTGCCTAAGGCTAGTGTACACTCATCCAACCAGTGCTTCAAATGCAGAACTTTTGTCCTTTTAGGCATTTCAGGCACAGCACAATATATTAATCATGTCTACATGTCTTGCATTGGGTGCCTTGGTGCTGCTTTTCCAGTTTTGTGGCGGAAGTTCATGCAAGATGTAGAACAAACTTCTGGGCACGTGGTCATCATGATCGTACATGTCATCATTATTGGTTAGGCATGGTAGATAGTACTTGTTCCTTAGACAATGGTACTCGTCTTTGCATTCTGCTTTCATGTATTTTGTGTTGTGTTTTTTCTACTGAAAAGATGATATGCTTCTTAGGAAATTTAGCCCATCAATCACCCATGCTCAGTTTTATGATGATATTTGTACCATTTCCCATATCAGATTAAATAATACTTGTGCATGCTAAATGGCCCTATTTAGCAAGGTAGTTCATATACTTTATCTTATTAAATGTCCGTTTGACTATCCTTGACTGCACCTAGACACTGATGGAGCCTATTTTGGAACAACATTTCCTCACCTTTTCCTGATGACCTATGGGCATCTCAAGCCGCAGAGCACATCACAGAGCTATGTTCCCAGAGTATTCGGGTTTAAGATCCACAAGAATTGATCTAGGAATCTCCTTTGACCACCTCTCGGGCTGGGGGCTACTACGGGAACACTTCTCTCTGAGCTCGCCATTTGGAAGAAATGCCTCCACTGAGCAGGTAGATGGATCACCACAAAACAGCTGCGCGGAATTCATGTACCCTGGAGTCTTTGAGATTTCCAAAATTCTTAGTATTCACAAACCTATTGAGGGAGTAGTGGTATTTACCATCTGCGTTTAGCTGCTTTCAGTACCGTATCTGTAACTTTGATTTCCTGGAAGATGATTAGCTTATATGACCTTTACGTTGGTTCACTTCTCTGATGTTTTGCATGATACTTGTCATCTGTATCACTCTTATACAAACTGGCTTCTCACTGGCTTCACTCTTATGCATACTCGATCCACTAACAAGGAAAACAAAAATCATCTTCTAGATTTGTGCTGTAAGTACTCTCATCCACTTCTAGATATCTAATTGGAACATCACTGTGCATGATAATTCCGCATTCAGGTTGTGATAAAATTCTCTGCAGATTTTCCAATTTTACGAATTAGCTGGAGAATATGCTTTATTGATTAGAGGCTGTTATAAAAGCTTTATCTTTCTCATCTTATATAGGTTAAAAAAATCCAACCGTTAAGTTCCCGTGTCTTCTTATCTTCGCTGCTTCAACACGAGATTCACAGTTACTTATCAGAATTGTAAGTTAAACTAACTTGCAGTGATTTGAACTTATTGACCTACTAAGACGAGGTGTCCTACATGTGTGTATTATGGTCAGATGGACTGCTCGAAATCAGATGCGTTATTATGCTGCAAAAAGGTGAGCATAGCATCGTATGTAGAAGGGTTGAAGCGGGTCATTGAACACGGGCTCGAGAAGTACCATTTCAGGCCTCTTTTCATGATCTGTTAACTATGCCAACAAATATTTTCCGGCAGGGAAGAGCCACTAGTGATGTCAAGATCAAGCGAGCGAGGTTTTCATCTGGCATTTGCTGCAATCTGCAGAGTCACTACGAAAGCCTTCCTCCTTGTTCGACGATAGAGATGGAAACAGCGAGAGGTCTTTCGGTAGATAATTAGACGCTTGCTAGAGCATCACAACAGTGGCACTTTCAGCATCCACCCAGAAAAGAACGGAATCGAATCCACATAGAGGAAATCAAAAGGCTCGTGATTTTGGAAATAATCGCAATTGATCCATATTCTTAATCCAAGACAGTAGCTTAATCATCCAATGTTCATTGCCCCCAATTCAAGACCCAAAATAAAAGAGTCTTAACTTTCATCGACACATTCTGAATTCAAAACTCTAATAAGCAAAAGCTGGGACACAGGTCAGCTAAAGAAGAAGGCGTCTAGCTCTCGGTTTGTTCCCTCAACCTCCGAATGGTGCTTCTAACTGTCACAGCACTCGCAGTGCTTTTAAAGTTTATATTAAAAAAAAACATACCAATTAGCAAAGGAGAAAAATAATAAACAAAATGATATAGGAATACGCAAATAAAGATATTATAGACTCTTACTTCAGTGTGTATGCTCCACCAGCCTTGACTTTGCCACAGTCCTTGCAGCTCCAGATTCCCACTGCCTTTCTCTTCACAGCATACTACAGCAGAAACATAATTGGTGAACCCACATACCACAGCAGCTACACCTTTAGGGGGAAAACAAATCTACAAAACCGGAAAGCGAAGACCCCAAATCTGCAAAGAGCATACCTTCCCACAGAACTCGCAGAAATACCTGCTATGCTGACTAACTTCCATCTTTTTAATCTGCTTACGGAGACTTGCCCCATAACGGGTTCCTACAATTGACAAGAAATTATTGCCACCTCAATAGGCTGTTCAATGATTGTCATCCGTATTGGTAGAACAATAACCAGACTATACGATAAAGTAAGACCCATTGCTTATGCGGAAATACCAGCAGACAGTCCCCTAGCGACTAATGCATAGATAAAAATGATCCTAAAGCTCATTTCAATCTCCAAAAGAAGTCTACGAAATAGAATGATGTTGGGTGAAGCCTACCATACTTTCCAACAATGCCAGCCTTCTTGGTTCTCTTGGCCTGCATAAAACCAACATCGTTATCATCCAACAAAATTGTTTAATTCAGATGCAAGATGAAGGTGGAATATGTTACACAGTTTATAGCAAAAATCGATGCAGAAAGGATAAGCAAACAACATCAACTACAAGGAGTATAATTAAAAAAATGCTTCCACAACTCCGACGAATATCTGAATCAATATAACAGGTCCAATTACGATATTACACATACAGAATCTATATCTGGCCAACAGAACACAGAAAATCAATCCAAATAGCTCGCTTCCAACCTAGCCAAGTTCATGAACAGCAAATCCACAGAAATCAGCTTACTTTAGCTAGCACATCCTCCTATTTTCCAGTAAGATTCCTCATGGATTACCAAAGAATAGTAAACCAACCATCAAAGACGATGCATTCAACCATGAGTCGACTGAACAGACTCCAACTGATAAAGATGGATCATGCAAGCTTCGAAGAGAAAAAGCCTACCCTAAAGATTGTAATTAAGAAAACAACAGGAACGGAACGGATCAAAACTACAGACACAGAAGGAAACAGAGAGACGTCGTACCATTGCGGAGGTGATCAAAGATCGAAGTAGGACAGAGAGAAACGGCGGCAACCAAGAGAGAGCGGCTGAAATGGAGCACAAACCCTAGTCCTTATTTAAACCCCTTCTCCAGCCTCAAAATCAGGGCTGGGTTGGGCATGGCGTCTTGGGCTTTCTGGCCCATGTTGGGCCCGTTTAAGATCTCTATTTACTCAGGCTGTTACAACTAAGGGTTTAATTACAAATTGCCCCCCGAAATCAGCTTTTTCATCTAGTGGTAGTCCCTCCCAATGGAAAAGCACGAAGTAAAATTGCTGAAAAATTAGTTTTAGTTTTGGAATAATCAGAAGTGTCGTAGTATTCCAAAATTGTCAAATTTTGAATTAATACTTGCAAAATTATGCAAATGAAGGCACTAATTTATAATAATTAGTAAATTTATCAGATAAAAAATCATATTTTTAATTATCAAATTTAATAAAAATCACATATTTAGGAATTTAATATCCCCGTGGAACTGCATGAGCTTGTTTTACTACCCAAATTTATTTTAATTTGCAAATTCACACTGGAGGGGGGGGTGAAGAACAAGTAATCTTTGGAAATGTTTGAAGCAAGAGGGAGCAAATTGAAACGGACAGCAAACAATGAGCAGCCGAATTCAAATTTGACTAAAATAATGAATGAGGAGACAGCAAAACGCGTGGCGCTAGTGGGTGGACCCCACTTCACGTCTCTCCCATTCGGGACATCGCAATTAGCGGTTTAAACGGCCGACATATCGCCATTTCTCTCTCTCTCGTTAGCTGCATCAAGAAAAAGAAAAAATCTCCGCCATTATCAGAGGCAAGATGCTATTGTTTATACCTACATTGCCCTGATCCGATCGCGACACGGGGGTGGGCTCCTCGTCGTAGTTGTTACAGGAGCTCTGCGTTCTCCAAGCACGGATCTTTCTGCTACAATACCGGTCGGAAGCCGACGAATCAGGTGCACTTTCCGGCAGATTCTAGCTGCATTCTGTGGTTTTACATCCGTTCCTGCATTCCCAGTCGTGGAATTTTCCTGGAGTTCGGGCGACCGGGCTTTTCTGGAGGATTTCGATCAATGCGTGTGGTTTAGATAGCATTTCCCGGTTGATCTTGTGGATTTCGGAGGTTTGACCTTTTGAAATGGATCCGCTATCTGCGATCAGCGAGGATTTAGCGGAGATCGAGGGTCAGATCGCCGACGTTTTCCGTGCTTTATCGTAAGATTGTCTTCTTCTCTCTGATTTGATCTTCATTTGGTATGCTCGGAAAGCAATGGTTCACCCATTTGGCAGCTGGTTATTGAGATCTTGCGTCAGCTCAGCCATTTGAACATCTCTCCGTCTGTGCCACAGTGTTATTTTCGTGATCTAAAGCAAGGTCTTGTTCTCTCAGAAATGGATTTCAGAAACTGGAGAAAATTAAGGATGCTAATCGGCAGAGCAGACAGCTGGAAGAGCTCACCGGAAAGATGCGGGACTGTAAGAGGTAATGGGAATGGATGTTTCTGCTGATGTGATGTTCTTGGGACTCTTAACTATGATTCATTCTCTGAGATGCCCTACCAGTTAGCACTGTGGAGATGATTGACTCTTGGTCATGGGTTCTAGGGGAATTAGGACCCCAGTGTAATGTGCTCCTGGAACTTCTGTATAGAGATGTTCCATCCCTTTTGAATGTTATACTTCCTTGCTATTGCATGACTGAGTAATTATCAATTAATGTGCCAAAAGGACTCACGCTTTTTAATGCAACGGTGCTCTTTGTTTTATATCTAGGGTAGATCCCTGCTTGTCCGGGAATGGCATTTTGTGTATGCTACATGGTGCCTCCATTTTTTTTATTCTTTATAGTCAGAGATAAGATTTTCTCTACCACCTCCCCAGGCTCATCAAAGAGTTTGATCGAGAAGTTAAGGATTTGGAGGGTACAAATGATCCTGCCACTATCAAGATGCTCAATGAGAAGAAGCAGTCGATGGTTGGTTCTGACCTCCTAACTATTGTCTAATAATTCTTTTTTATGCTGCTATGGCTGTTTCAACTAAAATTGCTGTAAGTGCTCTGATTGTTTCGTATGTATTCTGCAGATTAAAGAGCTAAACTCATATGTTGCTCTGAAAAAACAGTAAGTTGGCTTTCAGAAATTATAAATCAAATGTCTACCTATGGATAAGGTGATGAATGGAGCTAAGGTTTAAGGAATTCAGTTTAAACATAGTTGTTCTTCTTTTCTTTAAATTCTCATCATCTGTTGAATTGGAGGCATCACCTGCAATTTGCAAATTTCATGATTGAACTTTTCTTCACATGATGATGATACAGATACACTACCAATCTTGAAAGCAAACGGGTAGATCTATTTGATGGGCCTAATGAAGGGTTCAGCGAGGATAATGGCTTGCTAGCATCATGTATGTTTATGGTTCTTTGTTGCTAGTACAGATTCTTTCATAAATAACAGATAGAATGCCCTGACTCATTCTGGAGTCTTAAACAAAGGTTGATGTCAGATTTCAGCAATCATATTTGAAGTTTTTATGAGATTACAATTATAAATGATTTGCAGCAATGACAAATCAACAGCTCATGGATCATGGGAACCATATGATGGACGAGACTGATCAAGCCATTGAGAGGTCCAAAAAGGTCCGTCTCTTCATACTTGATGATTTTGCAATGTAACTTGAGATCTCAACTCTCACCTACTTTTAACAAGGACAAGGAGTTAGAAACCTCCCTTAGGATTTCGAGGGAGGACCTTAACTTGTTATATAGATGATGTTTTTCTTTTTCTACCCTCTTGATCTTGTTTGAACGAGGTCTAGTAAAAATCTAGTCAGAAGGGTTTTTCTATTACTTTCTCATTTGAAGAAAATATAATTGATTCTCTATGCTTTCTAACAGACTGTTCAGGATACAATCAATGTTGGGACAGAGACGGCAGCAGCTCTTAAAGCTCAGGTAGCTCATCATACTACTCAATATTTTCTCTTAGACTCTTCCTCCCTGAATTCCTTCAAATTATTGCCCAATCCAAAATGATTGCTTCTTTGTCCAGACTGAACAAATGAGCAGGATTGTCAATGAACTGGACTCCATCCATTTCTCCATAAAGAAAGCTTCCCAGCTGGTCAAGGAAATCAGTAGGCAGGTCAACTTCTGAAATTTATCCTTGTTTATTCTTCAGCCTTCACCAAGCGTTAGCTGTTCCATGGACAAAAAAACAATTCCAGTGGGGTTTTTTCATTGTGATGATTTACCTTGCCCTCCTCCCATGGTTAGGTTGCAACTGACAAGTGTATCATGGCCCTATTATTTCTCATTGTCATTGGAGTAATAGCAATCATCATTGTGAAGGTTGGATCATGTGTTCTATACCTCATTTGCTTGGTCAACCATATCTTTCCCAGAGCCTCGACTAATCACTTTCTTATACTTTCAGCTTGTAAACCCGAACAACAAGGATATCCGGGACATCCCTGGGCTGGCTCCTCCTGCTCCTACTCGGAAACTTCTCTGGGAGACCCACTAAATAACCGATGAATCAATTCTTCCAGGCTGGACAATTTTTCTTGTTCAGACAGGGCTTCTATCTATACTGAGATCATGAACGACAAGCTTAGAGTGTGCAGGCGCTTCTCACCAGTTTCAAATGTTGCCATTTTATGCTCTCTAGGATGGATTTTCCTACAATGCTCTCAAGGATGAAATACCATCGGCTTTATCAGGTTTTTCTCTGAGTGTAAGCTGTACTGATTCACTCTGTAATTGTAGTTTCCTTGTTCAGCACCGTGCTATACTTCTCCTGATACCATCCATAATTGTCTTATTAAGTATTGATTCTTTTTTCTACCTGTGGTGATATTTTATGATGGTATGTGTTCACTCTCTTGGAAGATATCCATAACGGTTCTTCCCATTTTGCGTTTCTGGGAAGATTTCCCACCATGCAAGTTGTGAAAAGATTGTATATATATATATGAGTTGTGATAAAAGAAACAATTTGAGTCATGAAATTTATTCATTCATAAGACCCAAAAATATCTTGCCTAGAGAGAGCTTCTTATTACGTCAATTAAACCCATCCTGATCAGCCCTATTGGTACATAAAGATAGGATTTGGTTACAAGATCTGCCCAAATAGTGGACTCTCTCTTTGATGCAAGGAAGGAACCATGTAGTGTGTGAAGTAGAGGATGAGAAGCCAACCCCATGATCAAGGAAACAACGAGTAGCGATCGCGTAATCCTGTTAATTAGAGAAGTCCGACCGAATTCCTCCCCTGATGACGGTGGCCGGGGATGCGGCCCATCATCAACTCCAGCGGATTCCAGCCGGATCCATCCTCGGCCCATCCTGGGAGCAGCTGAATGGAGAGCGTCGACTTTGGTTCGGTAAAAGTGTGACGACGACAACAACCCTATCGATACAAAATCTGGGGCCCAGCAAGATCTTCTGCTCGTCGGCTCGGTACGCTCTGCCAGTGACCCCGCCTGACAGTAATGCTCATACAATTTCCACACTCGCCTTCACGGCAGAGCAGATTCTAACGGCTCGAGGAGTGTTCCGATCCCTCCGGTTCCTCCTGGGTGGTTCACATTTCGTAATGCAGGACCCGGAGCCATCTGATCTTTCGAAAATGTTCGAGTGAAGGATCAAGTGAGACGGTCAGTCGAATCTGCTTCTCTTTACTTTCTCCAACACCGTCACCGTTATATCCCTCGAATGGGCCTGCAGGGACTACCACCGCATCATTAACTAAGAACTGCAGAACCAGCGGACAGACTGCATAAAGCTCACCCGCTACGGTGATTGATATCGGTGATAGACCGAATTACTAAAGAAACTCAGTCACATGTGTTACAAGTAACTCGGTCGTGATTCTGTCTCAGCATACCAAACTTCTCCGCTCCGTAAGGCAAGAATTGGGACATATTATTGGCAATTTACTGACATGACGAGATTCCCGACGGCTCACCCGTAGAAACTGGGGGCATGCCCATCTTTGTCTAGGAGGAGAAATGACGTACACATTGAATTGGTCGGGTTCTGCTCCATGAGGGGGAGAGAGAACAGCAAATTACGGTGGATGGATGGATGGATGGATGCTTCTCTAGAAGACCCCAACGCATCCGGCAATTGACTGTTGACACTTGACAGATTATGATAAATCCACCCCCACACATTTACTTCTTTTCTTATTTTATTTTGTTATTATTCGGAAAAAAAAAATGAAACAGAGCAAAATTCTACTATATTACAATCAAAGTTGTGGGGGGCCACTCCCGGCTCATGGGTTGGAATTTTCCGGGTAAAAGTCATGGACGTCAGTGTCGACGAAAATCACTGCTTGCTCGCAGCTGTTGCGAGTCAAACAGTGACTCTCGAAAATAGTCCTCTGAAACTGACATCACCCATCCTCGTTTATGTCACTTTCAAATTTGATTGTTATTAATAAAAAAAAAAAAAGACTTTAATGGGCACAGAGTTTCCAGGATTTTGCCGTCGCCATTTGCTTAGCAGAGAACACATTCAAGAAGATGCTTGTTCAGTGATTTTTGTGACATCTGGGATGATAAAGTAGGAAAAGCTTGTACGCATTGGCCACCAACCCAAGACCGCTGCCGCCGCCGCCGCCGCCGCCCCTTCAACCTAGATAGACTGCATGACCTTGGCTGTCGTGATGGCCAGAGCTCCGATCGACTTGGATCAGCAAGAGCAGGCTAACACCAATTCAGACTAGGATTTAACCAAGGCCGGAGCTTTGGCCGATGCAGACAAGTTGCAGCAGATAAAGGGCCTTTCTAACGGCATGCATATGACACAGAGCTGTTTGAGACTGGCTCCAGTTCGGCAATCCAACTTTTGTAATAGAATGCAGTGCAATCACAAATCTACAGTAAGAAATTCCAGAGCTTCCGGAACCTTTAACCAGTGGAAAAGCTTGATTCTACGAGGCATCAGTCTTCTTCTTCTTCTTCTTCTTCTTCTTCTTCGGATCATCGAATCAAGAATCGTGTGTTATGCAGGGAAAAGTCTTCAGAAATTATATGATACGACAGAAAGAAGATCAATTTGGCCCGAAAGAAGAGTAAACTCATATTTTGATTTCTAAACAGTAATCTGCGACCAAAAAAAACAAAAGAGGACATGGATGAACAGAGCCATCTCACTGAGCAAACCCAAGCAACACACTTCTTCCCCACTCACTCTCCCTTTCGTACATTACTAGCTTCTGTCTCCCATTTACAAAAGAGGCTTCCAACAAATTCCATAAAGAGAGAACTCTCCAGAATGGATCATATAATTGCTGCTTCGTTTCATCCTCATCGTCATCCTGCTCTTCGTCTTTACTCTCCTTGGCCCTTCTTTGTTTCTGCCAGAAACCAAAGATCTTGTTCTTGCCGAACGATGCCGCATCATGTCCACTGTTTTTGTCTTCTGTATGTGCTTATTAGATTTTAAAAGCATAGGCTGGTAATATTCCACTCATGAAGCAGCCGCGACGGTGCTAACATGGACGGCGTAGCCCTGAGCTTCGGGTGGGGAGTTTGATTTCCTCTGGTCCTTTTTCCTCAGGGCTTTCATGGAAGAAGAGAGGTTCCAGTTCTTCCCTTTGACCTCGTCCATGTCTATCTGCTCCTGCCTGCACTCTTCGCTGCAGAACGCCGTGTCCCCTCTGCAAGAATTACAAACCACACATCAGAAACAAATATCTCGAAAAGTAATGAAATTTAAGGGCAGCGTACTAGAAATCAATTTTAAAAATCTGAAACATTCCACAAGGTATTCATCTCCACCCATATTATTTAAGGCCGATCGGTTGTGAGATTTGCTTAAAACCTTTGTCAAGAGCTGGAAGCAGAAAACTCTCTCTCTTTTGCAAATCAAAGAGGGCCAGATCTTTGCAGACACCGGTAGAGGGTTAAGTCAACTGACCTGTACATGAAGATGTCCCGGTTGTTTCCGAGGGGCTTCTTGCAGAGGAAGCAGGACTCCAAGAAATGGGGCTGATGAAGATGGTGGTCCTCGTATCTCGCGTCGTAGAACCTCGGAGAAAACGGAGGAGAGACGGGGGAAACTCCTACCTTCCTGAAGGCCCCCCTGACAGAGCAGATCGATCGAGAGAATATCGAGCTATTGCTGCTGCTATTGCTGTTGCTGAGTTTTCCTGAAAACCCAGCCTCCATCTCCGCCAGAGAGGCCAGACCATCGTCTTCCTCCGCGAAATAGGGCCTTCTTGCTACAGCAATCTCCATTTCAACGGCGATTTAATGTGCCCGTCAGTTAGCTGTATCTGTCAGTGCGTATGAGAGAGAGAGAGAGAGAGAGAGAGCGGAGCTGGAAGAAATGCAGGAAGGAGATGGTTATATAATGAAGGGTTGGTGAGTTATTGCGAGAGAGAGAGTGCCAAAACAGCGGCAGGCATGGAGAGAACCAGTACGAGTGAATCCATTGGCGGAGGAAGAAGGATACCGAGCTCACTTATTTCTCCGTATTTTTGCAATTGACCCCCCAAACTATTTTCTATTCGATCCGCTCCCTGTAGAATGAAGGGCCACGGCATGCTCATGCCCCCAGTCGGTCGAACTGAGGGACGGATCTATTAGAGTGAGAGTAAGAACATCCTTAAAATTTCTATATTATAAGCAAATGTATCTCTCTGACCTATTTTGTTTGAATCACTTATCTCATTTTTCATAAAATTCTTACATTATAAGTTATAAATAATCCACTCATAAAAAAATTATGAACAATCCGTATTATATTGCGTATGAGGGAAGCTATACACTCTTAATAAGGCCTGATTTTTAATGATTGATGTACAGTCAAAGATCACACATTCAGCTTAACTATCTTTGATGAAAACGATGGAGCCCACACACCATGAAAAAGTACGAGGTTCACACCTAGATTTGTGGTAATTATGGGACTGACAAGCGGAAATATGATTTTTGATGAAATGGGAGCAAATTGGGATAGTGGGAGGGCTCTGAGGAAAATATTCTGATACTTTCCTGCAACATTGCTTTCAGCAACATGATATGACTTAAAAGCCCACATCCGTTCGGATAAATCGCAGTCTCATTGAACCATTCAAGCAAAGAACGTCTACGTAGAGTGTCGTTTCCGTAGTTCAACATAAAAGCGAGGGTGAAACCGTAAATTAGAGTTCTTATATTTAGGCTCTTGGTTCTTTCTGCTTCGCCCAGCCTTGTCCTGGAAGCCCACCAGCAACCAAATACCGCGTGTTGTGCAGGCCGGAATCATTTCCAACGTCAGTTCAGTATTCCCAGAGGCTCGGGGCCACGCGCCCACTCGAGAGAATCGCGCGTCAGCGTGATTCCCATACCTCGGTGGACGGTGGTCCGAATATAATTACCTCCAAAGCACCACGTCACCAACCCCCCCCCCCCCCCCCGGGGTCCATCTCTTTTTGTTGCTGAAATTGGAATTATTATACTTTCTTGAAATACGACAATTAATGTAAGAATTAATAAACTTATAGTTGAAAGTTTCAAATTCAAATTAATTTGGTGGATGGAAATTTTTTTAAATTTTCACTTGATTACAAATTAATCTTAATATATATTTCAGTTAACTTAAAAATACTTTATGGTGTAAAAAATAATTTTTCAATAATTAGATAGCATTGAATTATTAAAATATATGTTAAGTTTCTAAATAAGTGGTAAATATTAAAAAATTAACTT
>CXYZ01009481.1:1945988-1961351 GCA_900006705.1 Sonneratia caseolaris | reverse complement strand
CAATATACTTTAATTGATTTTAATTCGATGAATTAGTATAAACTTACTTAATTTATAAGATTTAAATTTAAAATATTATTCATCTCATTATATTTTATTTTTAATATGTCACTTAAAAATAAAGAAATGAACTTGTTAAAATTAAAAGACATTATTAATTTTATAATTTCAATGCAACAATTAACTTTAATTAAAATTCAAATTAAAAGTTCTTATTCTCTATTAATATGATTTATTAATGTAGCTTACTTTTTTTTTATAAAAATTCTTATGTGAGTCATATTAATAGAAAACACATAAGAAAAGGCATGCACAATAACAGATGTGACCGCAAATATTGAATGAATTTTCTCATCTCAAACGAATCTATTTTATATTGAGACTAATAGACTCTATTAGCTTATGGAAACGAAACTATCCACGTTAAAATAAAGGGTAATTGATTTGATAAATATGAATAAAGGCTAATCATGTGTTCAATTCGATCGCAACGAGGCCTGTCGGCTAGTTGGTGGTGTGGGGAGCATTTCCTCGTTAATTAAAGGGCATTGAACATCCACTGGTCGACGTGCAATAATTCCAGCTGAGAAGACATCTCAATTTCTTCCCCCCTTTCCTTCTCATTAGTTTATGGAAGATTTCTTTTTTCACTAACTTCTAAATTTCTCAATTTCTCAAGATTGAATTACCCTTTTATATTACTTTCACACGTCGAATTTTGAACCGCTTATAAGAGCGATAAATTCATTTTTATCATTTCAAGTTTAAAATTTTAACTGATATAACAGTAAAAATATAATATATTATATTTAAAACTCTTATTTATTTAATTTTTAGATATATAATTCTTTTCACCTCGACACATCACTATAACTATAAGGTTTGTGAAATAAAACTATAATTATGAAAAAGATAACTCTTCTTATATTTTCTCATCCGACCATTATACAGTGTGGAAATTACGATCAGTAATTACCGGATTGTTCTTTTTCTTAATGATGGACCTTTTTCCCACCAATAAAAGCTATGTCCGAATTTTTACCAGAAAATAATTAACATGATAGAAAAAGAAACCACGCGTGGCCGAGGCGATTCTCACGCGCCGGTGAACCCTCCTGACAACCAATGCGAGTAGAGAATTGCCCAATATTCCTCTCGTCGTTTTCTTCCTACTTGTGAATCGGTGACCCACCACCACGACTATACTATAAACTGGGAAACTTATCATTCGCCCCCCCATTCTTTCATAACTTTAGACTTTCAGTTCCCATATTTTGAAAATGACACCTTTCATCCCCAAACGTTTGTCTAATTAATCTAAATTCCTAAATTGATGAAGAGACTTGTCACTCATAGTCATAGATACTTCTCAACAAGCTACCTACCTGACATGCCATTTGACAACCAAGCCTAACCACATTCCCTACAAAACAACAAGTTGCTAGTGCAGATTGGGCTTCTTAGCTAGTTTAATCAGCCTAATGAAAGATTTCATCTTACGGTCAAAACCAATTCTACCATAAAAAGAAAAAAAAAAAAGGGGGGGGGCGTGAGGGAGGGGGGGAGCAAGAATGCCACGTATCATGAGATCCATAAGCAAGTTTAGGGGCTGATTTTGAAAAACGTAAAGGCTATGGAGCGAGACTGATAATATTATCAGCCGAAGATGTTAAATAAAGGGTAGGAGAACATCAGGCGCTGGGCCCCACCTCGTGATGATGACGGCGTGGGATGTGAGATGGGCTGGGCCTGGGTCCCACTCTTTGCCTTTTGCATTTTTTTTACTTAATTAAATAAATAATAATTTCTTGGCCGAACAATAATTTAAATTTACTACTTTTTTTACTCTGAGGCTCGTTCCCCGAAGTCCTTGTCCCCCTGTTTGCGGACCCTGACCGCGGGCCTCGGGCAATTCTGCCACCTGCCCCGCTCACTCCTTCCTCACACGTGCGAACTCGGTTCTTGCACTTGCACGTTGCACCACCTCGTGGCCTAGGTACGCCGCAGGGTGCAACGTGCCATAAGGCAGACCGTCCACGACTATAAAGTAAATTTTGTATTATTTTTTTATTATTTAATTTCAGGGAAATTCAGGTAAATGATTTGGGAATCTTGAACTATTATTCATCAACTGGAAATTGTTGGTGCACTTCAAATCAAAACGACGCAGTTCTGATCGTGAGCCTAGGGTTAGCCTCCAAGCCAATGGTTTTCGGGCCACTCGCTTTTTTTTTTTTTTTGGGCTCTCGGGGCTGAGCCAATAATTGACCAACTAATTAAAAAAAGATTATGGATTCATTTTTCTTATTTGTCGCGGCATCGGGCTTTAGCTGGCGCTCAGTGTCTCAAATTCAATACTTAATCTCATTGTTATTTATTGGGTATAAGGTGCATACACTTTTAACTTAAATATAACATTGATCCGATTATTAATAAATAATATTTATATTTTATAAATCATCTTTATTTATAAATTTTAAACTTGATATCTTATTTAAAAATATAAATGCATAGTACGTAATGATTAAACATATAAATAATTTGTTGGATAATATTTTAGGAGATTAATGAAAAGTATTGTTTGCAGATTCCCCCTGTTTTTTTCCCCTTTTACTAAGATCAATTGGTTCTATGTATTGTCTTCCATCACAGAGGGAGGGATTTAGGGGGGAGAGCGTCATTGCCCATTTACTATGAGATAATATATAAATTTTATTTAAATTTATTTTATTTTAATAAGTTATATTAATTTTATCCCTAAATTTAACCATATATCATTATAATAAGTTTCATCTATTTAAATAGGAGTTATGGATCCGTCATTGCCATCACATGCCCTAATATCTGCAAGTGTTTTGCGTAACATAATCAAATGATCTTGCTCCTTGGCTATATATATATATATATATATATGCGTGTGTGTGTTTCTGCGTCTGTGTCTCTATGTGTTATATACAAGTCTTCGAATATGTCCCACTGCCGATGAAAATGATGTTGATATATACATACATGTATATTATATAACCCCTCTGGTCAAAAACAGTGTCCTACATATGTTTTGGTTGCCCCCATCCTTACAAGTTGTGACCACTACACTTTTTGAATTATCTTCCGTTCGAATTTATAAAAACCGGTGAACCGCACATAGAAACTTTACTGCACGATTGTCAACACGTGAAGTTGATAAAAATTGAAGATTTGCGGGCAAGCATGTCAGCCTCAAATCGATTATTTCCAAAATCTTAATATAAAAGAGCAATGTAAATGGATATAAAATTATGTGCACTCATAATTAACACATATATATCATTTGAAAAAAAAAATTTCAAAGTGTTTATGAACCATTTGTCGCTTGGAACCTTTCAGGTTGATTCGTCATATTTCATCTGGTCCGTTAAGGAACGTGTATATGTGCAGTGTGTGAAAAATAAATGAACTATGAGAAAATCGAATTTAGAATAATTGGAGTTTAAAAAAAAACTATCTCGGACCGTCAATTGACACGTTGAAGCAGATGATGATTCCCGACCGAGCTCCACGTGGGTGCTCCTTAGTATCCAGCAAGTCACCGAGGGACATTCATTGTGCGTCGTGCCTAACTCTCTGCCCTTTTATTAATTTTTGCTTTTACTAAAGCGAATAATTAATTATTGCTCGGATTCTCCAAACAAACACTATCAATTTCCTAGGAAAATAGTTTCTAATTAAAAATGTTCTTTCTATTTACGTACGAAAAATTTATTGATAGACTTAACCACATTCACATTTACACAATACTATAATTTAGTAAATCACTTTAGGAAACTATGTTGTGTCCTCCTCTCCCCCACTCTTCTCTCAACTTATATGAAATTTGACAGTGGCCCATGGCAAAAGGACTGTGATATAGACCATCCGACATCCAAATTCGTTGAAGGGTTCATTAACGGTGAGCGCTCGAGGGTGCTTGTTGCCTCTCCTCCGAACCCAGCATTCGAAGACACGAGCGATCACATCACCCCGGCGACAAGAGGTTTTGGGAGATGCTTTCAACTGTTGGATAGTACAATAATGCCAAATTATAAAATCTAATAGATTCCATACTTAGAACAGGAGCCATGGGCACATGATCATGCTCCTCCTTTAAATCCTTCTCCTTTCAGTTTTTTTTTTTATTATAAAGTTATTTTTATTTATATTTTAAAACGGCCGTCCATTTGAAGTATAAATTATTTCAAACCCACAAGTAATTAACCACGTGGAGTTATGTCACTTTCCGAGAAGTCCCGAACTGCAATATCTCTCTTCAATTAAGAATTTAGTGCAAATAATGAATTTATCAATTAAAAAAATCAAAGGAAAGTGTAACATGACGCAATTCTCCTTCGTGGCTAGTTCAGTCCGACACATGGTCATACTATATATATCACATTATTCATAACGATTAAAACAATACCGAGGGCAAATGCGTCCTTTTGCTGATCGCGAGTCCCCGCATCATCTCTTGCCATATGGTGAACAACCCACATGGCACCCTCCTATTGGCTGACTAAGCTAAACCGTCTCACTGTCTCACAGTGTTCCTCCCAAAATAGCTGCTAATGACAAGGCCCAAGTGTTCTCTAGCACCTCCTCGACTTCTCATCTTCCCCGGTTCACCTCGCTCCAAGATCATGACTTGACCAGACAGTCAAACCGGGCCATCCATCCAATCCGACTTTATCGGCGCGGTGTGTCTCATTATTGATACACTAAATAGGATAGATTGAGCGCATAACCGGTTTGAGTCATTGAGGTCGGGATCCCCCACAAGCTGGTCCTTATCACCATAATTTTAAAAACTGGACCGAGCTGGCCGGTTTGATTGGTTCAATCGGGACCGGCCACTTACCGGGTTTGGTTCCTACAAAAAAAAATCCAATTGCACATTCAAAGAGAAAAATTCTGATTGAACCGGCTGGTTCCAGGTTCGAACGGTGAACCTAATTGAACCCGTGAGAAAACCGACCAACTTAAAATTTAAAAGAAATAAAAATCTGTTATAATGTATCTATTTATTTTACTATATTTATATTAAAATTTTGTCTAATATATGGTTATATTAATCATTTTTGTTATAAATCATATTTAAATTATAATATTATTTATTAAACATATGGTTTAATCCATTAAACCTCCGATCGGATTCATAAATTTGTGCCTATATTGGTTCTCAGTTCAATCCGGTTTTAAAATAACCATGTGCTCATTTTCCACGGCGTTTTAAAAATGGATAGTGTGCTATGATTAGTACTGGTGCTCAGTGCTCATTGTGCCTCTCAAAGTCATGTGGGAACCCTGATTTCAATGACTCTGCCGATCAAAAGGTGAAGTAATAGATCTTGCGCGATCAGTGCGTAGATCTACTCAACGTTCTGCATCCCCCACCTCTTATGACCGAGTCGCCTGAAAAGCATTTTTGTGAAAAATGATACGATCGTGCGCTTAGTGTGCGGTTAAGTCATGCTGATAAATTAGAACGGGCAAATCAATCTAGAGGACGATTATCAGATTGGCTACTAACTCCAACAACGATCTCATGAATGGCGAACGAGCTTGCTGACAAACATGTCGGTGAGTACACTCTTGCTTCATGAACGCAATCAGATCCGACGCGGGCGAGGTGTGTCGATGAAGATTGAAGGGGAGCTTGGCTGCTGCTCATGGAAGTGGAGTAGTAAGTAGCTCTGCTTCGCAAAATTGCACCATCATCTTCGAACAACGAAGCCCAGCAGAGCCCATCTCTTAGAAGCTCAAAGCCCATTAGGAGCCCATCATCTACGCTGAGGCCCTCAATCACACACCACAAATTCGGCCTCTGTCCAGTAAAGCCTTTTTTTTTCTAAAATTAATTTTTTCCGTGGTGGATCGCCCATATTTATAGTATTTGAATTCGAGATCTCCTATGAAAAGTAGAAGCAAGTTGTAGAAGACAAGGGTTACGGTTTTCCTGACTTTCCAAGACCTCAGCGAGAAGTCTTCAACGGCATAGACTGGTCAAAGAGAAGCTGGGCCTTCTTGCAAATCAAGTGCGGTTAGATGGATCTCCATGCCCAAATTTCGAGTGGATGGCAAACGGACAGGGCTTGGATTCAAACGTCCAGCCGCTTGTGCAAGCAGCAACGCGGCTGGCCACCGCCTCCGGCACACCCTACAGCTCGGGCGGCCCCTTCCGGTCAATTGCGGGACGGCAGGGATCAACTAGCCCATCAACCATCAAGGTGTGAAATTATTGAGAATAGTTAAAATTAGATTCATACGGGTTAGATATGAGTTTAATATCTTACAACACCACTAAAAATTTTAATGGACAAGTTGCTATGTGGGTCTATACATTACAAGACTCGTATGGAACTCCATTAGCTAAGCCCAAGTGCCAAAAAAACAATGTTTGGGAGGTGGAAAGTAAAGTATGAGAATGAAAGAAGATTATAGAAATATAAGAAATTTAAGTATGATCATTGTAAATTTAAAATTTTATATTAACATAGATTCTGCCTCTCTTATGATCAAATTGAAATTTTACAAGAAGAATGAAATAAAGTTGGTATTTTTCCTGGTACGGATAGAGACCGGCCTGTTCACCTACTCTTCCTTGCACTGCTTGTGGGTCTGTTTGGTGAATGCAATGGTTTGGTGTAATGTAATGTCATCAACACTTTGGGTTAGCGAGTCAATCTAAACTGTCAAACAAAGCATCCTACAAATGGATGTGCGACTCTTTGAAATAGTATATGATGAGAGAAATAAAAAGGATTAATTTATTTATTAACTATATGGAGGTGCAAGAACTGACTCCAAAAAATACACATATTCAAACCTACGCAATACCATCAATATTTAGCAAGTTCATGGGCAATGACATCTTGGTATCCAGGAACCCAACTACACGACCGAGCATAGAAAAAACATCCAGCAACAGACCAGAATTCATCCGAAGTGTGGGAGCTGTCAAAGGGAGGAGATTGCTTGTTATTTTTACATACTGCATTTGAACATGAGTGTCCAAGTATAAAGTGGCAGAGAACCAGTTCCTTTTCATCTTTCAGTACGAGCAACCTATAGGAGAGCCTTGGCTTCAACATGCTCCTGAGGTAGAGCACGATTACTTTTTTTTATGAAAGCTAAGCATTCTATGGTTGCCCAAATCTGCAGCCAGCGCCAACCAGACGGTTCTCCTTGGAAGTTTGCGCTGCATCAGTGTATCCCTTCCTCCCCCTGTAATCTTCATCTAGTCTTGATATTGATTCAAAAACAAGAGCTGAAGAAAGATCTATTCACACCAGGGTAGACTTGGTTCTGCACAATACCACACACTAAAGTACGGTGTGACAGCGCAAGCCCGATTGGAGAAGTTGCATGCTGCAGACTCGGATCCAAGTTGGTTTGCATTTTACTCAGTAGAGACACCCCGGTGCCCTTTGCGAGCTCATTCATCCCATATTTCCATACATTATTTATCATCTGTACAATTAGATTTCACTTATTCAAGTTGAGTGTAATCAAGCGAGACCACCCACCCAACCGAGTCTTCAACTCTTTTTGGACCTTCCGGTTTAATCAACGGAATTTCTTCATCTTCTTAATTAGTTCCGTGCCACCAAACCCTTCTCTTTTTTGGGTAAATATTAAACAAAATAAAAAAGGCATTAATTACAAAAAAAAAAAANTTAGTTAAACTTTAGAATTAAGAGCTCTCCGCCGCATATGAAAGTCAAACTCAAATTTTTCCGAGATAATAAATACTGAATCAATTTACCAAAATTATAGATATATATATATATATATGATTTACCTTTTTAACATATGATTAAAAAGATCTGAATGTTTTCTAATAGAAGGGTAACAGGCTAGGAGTAGACTAGTAGTAGCTAATAATAGCGACCCGATCAAGGTACTGCTTCATATTCATATTCATATTTAATTATGGATATATTAAATGGATTAAGTAGCGAATTATTAACGAGTAATTAAGGTACGTAAATGATTTTCTTTATATATGGAGAAACAAATCTCCTCAGCCACCAACCTCAGCTTCACCCGCCAGATCTGCTCGTCCCCCACTCTTCTGTCTGTCTCTCTCTCTAGCTCTCTCTGAAGCGGTGTCACTGACTGGATCCCAACCCAGCGGCCACCACCGCCATGCTCGGTCTGAATCTCTCCTCCCGGGCCGCTCTCACTTTCCATAGATCTCGCCGCCACCATGATCACCACCACCGCAATTACCCAATAACAAATCTTTCTCCTCCCCTCAACCCTAGCCTCGTCAGCCGCACAGCACCCACCCATCCTCTTCCTCGCCTCGCGTCTCTCAGATCCCACCACATAGACCGCGACGTACACCCAGTCGGCTTCTTCCTGCCGCCCCTTCGAAAGATCAATGCCCCGGCAGCGATCCCACTCCGGCCCGTCAGGGCCTCCGCCGAAGCAGCAACGCCCGGTGGAGAATCGGAATCGGGATCCTCCGCCGGGCCGGAGCTGACGAAGAAGAAGAAGACGACCCTGCAGCTGGGGTTGGTGTTCGGACTCTGGTACCTGCAAAACATAATCTTCAACATTTACAACAAGAAAGCCCTCAACGTCTTCCCCTTCCCGTGGTTCCTGGCGACCTTCCAGCTCCTGGTTGGATCCATTTGGATGGTCCTGCTCTGGACCCTGAAGCTCCAGCCCGCCCCAAAGGTCTCCAAGCCCTTCTTCCTGGCCCTCCTCGGCCCCGCCCTCTTCCACACTGTCGGCCACATCTCCGCCTGCGTCTCCTTCTCCAAGGTCGCCGTCTCCTTCACCCACGTGATCAAGTCCGCCGAGCCCGTCTTCTCCGTCCTCTTCTCCTCCTTCCTTGGTGACACATACCCCCTCGCAGTCTGGCTTTCTATCCTCCCCATCGTCTTTGGCTGCTCCCTTGCTGCGGTCACTGAGGTCTCTTTCAACTTCGGCGGCCTCTGGGGCGCCATGATCAGCAACGTTGGCTTCGTCCTCCGCAACATCTACTCCAAGCGCAGCCTCCAAAGCTTCCGTGAGGTCGATGGTCTCAACCTCTACGGCTGGATTACTATCATCTCCCTCATCTATCTCCTCCCCGTGGCAGTCTTTGTGGAGGGGCCCCAGTGGGTCCCCGGATACTATAAGGCCATCGAGGCCGTGGGTAAATCCTCCACGTTCTACTTCTGGGTGCTCCTGTCTGGCGTGTTCTACCACCTCTACAACCAGTCTTCTTACCAGGCCCTGGACGACATCAGCCCCCTCACCTTCTCGATTGGCAACACAATGAAGCGGGTTGTCGTGATTATCTCAACGGTCCTGGTGTTCCGCAACCCTGTCAGGCCGCTTAACGCTCTGGGTTCAGCCATAGCCATCTTTGGGACCTTCTTGTACACTCAAGCAACCTCCGCAAAGAAGAAGAAGACCTGATGCGGGGTGGGACTAACACAGAAGACTAGAGTTAGTTCTGCTTCTGCTTGCTGCATACATTTTTTGATTGAGTTATTAAAATAGCTTTTTTTCTTAATGCCGATCAAGTGCTCAAATCGACTTCTGAATAATTTGGACATCACGGTACCATCATCTGGTTTCTGTCTGTGGCATTGGTTGGATATTGAAATGCTGGAATTTTCTTTTCATTCACCATAAAGAAAAAAAAAGCCTTTTGGAGAGCTAGTTGTATTCTTTCTCCTTTTAGTTTAGTCATTTCGATCACAGTATATCCCACGGGGGAGCCGTTGCAGAAGGCTCCTTTCCTCTCCCTGAATGTGGAACGCATTGGCTCTCTTGAGGTTGAAAAATTGGGAAATCTTTTGATGTACAATGAGGTGGCCGGACAATTGACATCTGCAAGCTTGTCTGTGAACCCCAATCCTGATCCCTACTAGAACTTGGCATCCCTTGCATGGCTGAAGCTGAATGATCTGGATCAAGATAAACTCGGTGACCAGGCTGAGAGAAACATGGTTCCAAGCAGTTTGCTTGCAGGCTGTCTTTCTTCGTATCATTGGGACATTTGGAGAGGATTGGTTTTGCTAGGTCAGTGCTGAATTTGTAGGAAATCCTCATAGTGCTTGAAACAATG
Organism: Sonneratia caseolaris; assembly: GCA_900006705.1. Lineage (NCBI taxonomy): Eukaryota > Viridiplantae > Streptophyta > Magnoliopsida > Myrtales > Lythraceae > Sonneratia > Sonneratia caseolaris. Next base: position 1,951,270 of record CXYZ01009481.1, on the reverse strand, counting down.
TGCTCTTTTAGGGTGCAAAGACATTGTGGATGTGGATTCTGCATATACTGATACATAAGCTCACCCTAGAGAAGGGAGGTTCTTTGATGATACCATGTTATTTTTGAGATGCACCTGATGCCTTGGTAGACATAATTTGGCCCTTTAGGCCCGTAAGCTGTGGTTCTGTTTAAAGTTTATTTGCCTGACAGTCTAGGCCTCTGGTGGCTCTGCTGATAGATATGTGCCTAGTGACATGTAGGTGAGAGATCACCGAAAAGAATCCTTTTGTTGCTAATTGTTATCTGGGGTGCAATTCTACCCGAGTAGTTGGCAACAAATTATGTGTTTGAGGAATTCTCCTTTATCCTTTTCTTGTTTGTCCACTCTATTCAGTTGCAGAGGGATAACTTAGCAGACTGGGGTAAAAGATCATGCCTTTGAGGCCTCTTTCCTTATTTTAGCTTCACTGAAGAGGGCCAGCAGGCGATAAATCTATTGAATGCCTCGATTGTTTCATGAGCAGAAAGTTCGTGTTCTGAAATTATTGATAAACCAGGTCAGATGTTGCATTTCTACTGGCAGTCTCCATGTGGGTGTCCTTTGGTTTGACGCCGAGCTAAACAATGGGCGAGAAAGAAAGCCCACTATGCACTGCACGGATGAGGTTGCAGGTGAACTGCTTTTGGTAATTAGCTGCCGTGCTCAATGAGTCTGCTGAAATCGAGGGCACGCCCTTCTCTCAGGCTGTGCTCTCGAGGTCGTTAGAAGTTGTTGGGTTCCAAAATCAACGCTGAGTGATAGGAGTTACTTAATGTCGCAGGAGTCATAGGTTGGTACTCGTTGCGAGTTCATCAATGAATGCTCTTCGAGGAAGCATGCATCATTCCATCGACGAGCTTCACCAAAAGAGGCCCACATGGAACCATTAGAATATCTGAGAAATGGACGACAAGCCTTGCAATGGAAGCAAAACAGAAAGCTCGGCCTTCCTTCTGGAGGTGCCATCGCTCCTTGCATTGCAAGTCACATAAAATACAAGCATACAGTCTGCTCAAGAAATTATATGAATATTGTTTTAGCCCATTTGCCTCGAGATCTCACCCTTCGTTGGGCTTTATGGGCGTCCATGTGTCAGATTACTCTTTAAAGCTCTCGTAAGATTCCCATGGGGACCTATCATCAGGCGGTCCAGAGACCATGGTAAACCCATAATCGAAGGCCCAATGGAATGTGTAAACGCGTGAGTTCAATGTAGACGGCGTGCTCGAACCCGCCGTAAGAGAGATATGCTTGGATTTGAAGTTACGAGGCCTCACTGTTAATTGAAAAAACAAAGGAATCCGAAGTAGCGACAGATCAAAACACGTACCAGCCACGCACGAATCGAACTGATGGTCATGCATCCCGACCGTAACTAAGAATGTAACAGCATGTTATTTATCGTCGAGTCCCGGTGAAATCTGAATCCGATCAAAGTTTTAAAGGTAATGTATTGATGATGTATGTCGGTATCGTTCACAGGGATTAAAGCGAAACGAAAGAGGTTGAGAGTTCACGCAGTGGCGGTAAAACGAGGATGCAGTTTGAGGATCAATATGAAAAAGAAGCTAAACAATGATGAGTATATCAGAAATATATCGGAATGGCTTTTTCCCGTCAGGCTGTCAACTTGGGTGGAGGTCCGGGTAGGCAGATACGACAACGAAATAGCTCGAATTAGCTATCAAACGACGGCCTTCATCAATGCGCCAGGTTTATAATAATTAGTGTAATAAATTATTGTCATTATTGTTATTGAAAAAGTCAAATGGAAAGAACCATGCAGTTCCACGAGGTGTTGGCTGATAATACAATAATATATAATAAATTAAATTTAAAAATTATATATTAATATATCAAAATTAATAATAAAATTTAAACGATATAATATATTATTTAATAAATTAATGGATCATTACAATATCAAATATAATTAATTTTTTTTCACTTATCATATCATACAGTAAACTTCATTTGGCTTCGGCAAATGCCATGAACATAAATAAGGTAATATCATTATCATAGAATAAAAGAATTTCAAGATATTATATTAACTGAAAATCAAGTAAAAAAAAAAAAAGCCAGAAAATGCCACTCAACCCAGTGGCCATGTACAGTAACCTAGGAGGAGTCCAAATCTCCATTTTTCAGTATTTTTAATTTACTACTTCAAATATGTTTTTCATTTTTAAAATTTATCGGCATTTAATCGGGGCCATCGTTGGGCTCTGGGCCTGCGCCCTAGGAGAGGTAGACCTCGACGCTCGACTCCCTCGCGGTGAAGCACACGGGGCAGGCGTCCACCAGCCGGTCGCACTCCATGCACACGCAGAGGTGCCGGCACGGCAGCAGAACCACAGCCGACACCCTCCTCCGGCACGACCTGCAGCTTGGCCCCGGCGCCACTTCCACCCGGTCCGGGTCGATGTACACCGACTCGGCGTCATCCGCCTCCCGGCCGCCGCACCCGCTGCCGTCATCTGGCGATGTCCGGTCGTGAACGCCGCCGATTATAGCCTGCTGCAGCTGTGCCTGCAGTGATGCCGCTGCGGCCTCCTGGGCCCTCGCCTTGGCCTGCCACTCCTGGGCCTCCGCTCTGAGCTGGGCGGCGCGCGCCTCCAGCTCCGCGTTCAGGCGGGCGGCCTTCTCCAGCTCCTCCTCCTTCTTCTTCAGTCTCCGCAAGACCGCCACCTCCGCCGCGCCCAGAAGTGCACGGAAGTGTCTCTGTCTCTTCTCCGCCAATGACCGTCGGAGCTGATCCCCCTGCAGCAGAAAAGCTATGAAAAGCTCAAAACAAACCCAGCTGAAATCCAATCTTCTCCACCATCAAACTAAAAATTAAGGAAAATAATTGTTTTCCTATTTTTTTTCTTAAGTTGGTGATTCCTAATTAGAACCTGTAGGAATGCGCTACCTGGAGTAGAAGGTACTGGTCAATTTCATCTCTTTGTTGCTTGAGGTGGGCTGTGAAATCATCAAACGACAGAAGCGACGAGACCGAAATTGTCGATCCGGGAACAAGACTCCGCTGAAGCTGGTGCTGATCCTTGGATGATAATTGGGGACCGGTTGAGATGAGGGGAGGACGGGGATTGTAATGGAGGTGAGGACGGGGATCGTATTGAAGCTGAGAAAGGTCAATGAACTGAGGAGGCTGAGAGTGCTGTTGCAGAGTGAATGGATTAGTGACAATATTGCATGCGGAAGCAATGTTGTTAGTGGCGGCGACGGTGGCCGAGGCTTGTCTTCCCCTCTTGCGGGTATTCGTATCCTCTGTTCATTCAGCATCGATCGTATCATCAGCACAGACTACTTGAACGTCGAGCAATCAAATCCATAAGAAATCTCGCAGTTTTCTTTAAGGACCCAGAAATGGAAATTCGAGGAAAGATTCATCCTGATGAAGAGAGAAAGAAATCTCGCCTCCGTTGGGAAATAACATGTGGTTCTGATGATCAAGAAACCTCCCTCCCCCACCTGGCTGAGGTTGAAGCGAGCAATCCATCCCGATCCCTTCCGGCGTGTTTCTGCGGCACAGGTACAGTTAAGAGCTTAGATGGGTAAATATCGATAAGACGGATATAGAGAGAGAGAGAGAGCGAGAGAGAGAGGGTTACCTGTTGAGGAGAAGAACGTTAGAAGGGTACTGAGCTTGAACGGCCATCAAGGCTTGAGAGAAGGAGATGGGATTGGATTGGATTGGGTTGAGCGTATAATTTGTATGAGAGGGAGGGAAGGGTAGATGGGTTAGCTAAGGCAGGCAAAAGTTGAGGAGGATGAGGAAGAGGGGGAAATGCAATAAAGGCTCACACATAAGAAGCATGAAGATGAAGAAGACGAGCATGAATGGGACGGGACGGGTGAGGAGACCAAAGAAGCAGAGACTGTTCAGAGAGATAAAAGAGACGGTGAATTAATCATGTTCAGATAGAGAGAGAGAGAGAGAGAGAGAGAGAGATTGCTTCTCTTCCTCGACCAAAGAGGAGGACAATACAACACACAGCATCCTCCAAGACCTTTTTCTTGGGAATCCACCATTAAAGAAAGGTGTTTTCCCCTCTATGCGTGTGGGTAATGACTGTTTTTTCTCTTGGGTAAATTTAATTTCAGCAATTTTCCCTTTGCTTGCTGTGCTCTGTGATTCCTTGCTAAATGCCTTCTCAGCGAAAGCGAAAAAGAGAGAGATGCGATTTACAACGAGTCGGTCCAAAGCAAGAGGATAAAGAAAGAGGGAGAGGGACACGGACGGGGAGACGGAGGCTAATTCCCCGATCTCTGCTGCTTCCTCTGTTTATCAGCATCCGCCCCTTCCCTCTTCCCTTCCCAATGGCACCGGATAATTTTCTTTTTGTTATCTTATATAAAAGTGATTTAATTAAATATTACCTATCTATTTACACTACTACTTGAATATGATATGATACTATAATGATAAAAAAAAAAGTGTTAGATTTCAACCCTGGAAGTCCTCTTCACCACCGAGATGACTGTGTACCCTCATACCCATCTCCGAACCAACACTTGCTAATGGGCGTAGAGTTAGTGAGTAAATTTGAAGGGTGGGGAAATAAAAGAGAGGAGAGTTTATCGAGTGAATTCGGCGTGATTGTGGGGATTGGGGAGCGGGCCGGTGTGTGTCGTGGGAGTAAACACGTCCGTACGTGTCTCGTGCGTTGTATCGCCAGCTTCGTCCACTGGGCCCACAGCCTCTGAGTCTTCCTCGTGTCATGTCTCCCGGTCACCTTGTTTCATCAATTTACTTATTTTCATTTAATACCTTCCTGTAAATTGTAAACAAAAAAGTGAAAAAAGAGAGAGAGTAATATCGTAAGCTAAGGAGATCAAAATAGGAGATTATTCACGAAAATTCGTCCCTTTCCACGAGGTGAAAATGTCGAGTACAACTAATTCTCAATGTAATTTTTTAATCCAACACTTAGATCGGTGAAATACAGGACAGTAGGATGATGATGTGCATATTTACGATATGATTTGATATTATTAAATTTTGTAATCTGATATTTATGATAAAATTCACAAGATAGTTTATATTAATTAGTTATGAAAATTATTATAATATGATTTTCAGTTAGAACCATAGTTTTTAAAACTGGACCGGGCCGGCCGGTTCTCATAAAAATCCAATTATTATTTAAATGAGGTCAAATTCAATTGAACTGGCCGGTTCTTACTTGAACCAATAAATCTAATTGAATTGATGAGTAAACCGGCCAATTTAAAAATAAAAATAAAAATAAAAA
>CXYZ01009481.1:1926531-1945763 GCA_900006705.1 Sonneratia caseolaris | reverse complement strand
GCCCGGTCCGGTTTTAAAAACTATGATTAGAACCTTGAAGTACGGCTGCTACGGTCTCTTCCTACGTTCAAAAAAAAAAACACGTGAAATTCTTAGATTTGAGCATACATTACAGCTATTTTAACTGCATTTACCAAATTTTATAGCCATCTCGATCGGTCCGAGAGAATTTTATTAGTCGTGGTCGCTCCCCGTGTATTGAGTGAATTGAAAACGATCTGCACGTCCTGACCTAATTGCGCGGTTACGGTGGCTGGCTGGCTGGCTGGCTGGTTTTTTTTTTTATTTTATTTTATTCCAAGTTAGCAGTGGCGTTTGTATGATCAAGAATTCGCCCCCGTGCATGACGTTTCCACTTGACTAATTGTGTGAACGCCATTGGCTGTTCAAGCCCTTAATTCCTTGCAGAAATCACTGATCGGTCTTGAGCAATATGTCCCCCCCACCCCCTGTGACGATCGTCGGTTCTTGTGGTCGGTCGGTCAGATCTTGGAAACTTCTTCGTGCTTGCTCCAAGTCCCTTTTTTTTTGGGATGATTCTTATCTTCAACTGCCGGAATTGATTGAGGTGGTCATTCTATATTCATCGTGTGGCACATGATAAGTTCATCCTATAAAATATATTCCGAAGATTACACGGAAAGTGTATATCAATCATTATTGAGTTAAATTTTATATAATAATTTTATTTCATACAAAAAGTTTCACCCCCATAAAATTATTCTATTCAAATTCAAATTATTAGTCTATCCCAATAAACATTATTAAACATGAGTACCCGGATGTTTTCTGCGTTACAATGAGGCAAGCTTGAGGGCAGAATTTTCAATGCGAGTTGGGGGAAGCCATTGATGGATTTGCAATCCATGGAGAACAAGGCACATCGCTCAAATTGTTGGTAAAAAAGAGAGAGAGAGAGAGAGAGAGAGAGGAAATTATTGAAATAAGAGAAGACAGAAAATGACCCAATAGCGGAATCGAGCCAAATTAGATAAATCATGCGGTGCCCCACCTCTGGTTCGGGTGATCAAGATCTGAGCTCGAACGAAGTGCCCAAGATCTACACTTCGCGGGCTACGTTAAACCTAGAACTACGTCTTCCTCACCGTACTGACACACCAAGAGATCCAAAGCGTCATAGCTATGAAAATGATTACAGATAATTGGTTTATTAATAAGTAGAGCTTTCCTAATTATAAAATTTCTCCATTATTACCAATTATACAAATCTGAGATTCTAGTGTTTCCAACGGAAATGCAGTAACGCGTAGAACAGCCATGGCTTCACCTCGAGATGCTTTCGGCAGCTCTCAAACCCCCTTCCATGGTAGGGCTACAATATCGGTGTGCACTCGTTGTGCAGTTTGGCAGCTGTATCGATGCGGAATGCGTACGTCTCCGTTGACCCGCAGTGACCCATTACTTGAGGTTGAACTGTTAATGAAGCTTTCCCGACAAGGCGTGCGGCAACTTTAATAAAAGTTAATACATAAAAATAAAACAAGTCTAAAGTCTTAATTTCATATGACCAATCAAGTATACCGTATGATGCGATAAGATTTATGAGGAACTTCCTAGAAGAGTGTTCGTACTTTTGTCGTGTGATGGTTACATGTATGTCATCACGCGAGGAAAGTACACGTCTCGAAGGGTCACATAAAAGGATCACCATCTCCACAGGCAAGTTGAGTTGGTATAACTTAAAAGTGAACTACTACCCATTACCCAAGAAATCTGAGCCTTCAATTAGTGGTGATAGAGAGACACTACCCATACCTAAATATAAATAATCTAACATAATTAAATTATGCGGAGTCGGTCTTCGGACGTTTAAGTAAGTCATGAATATAATATTATAGACCCGGAAAAATTTAGACGTAGGAGAAGATTATGACATCTTAGTGGATCAACCCGGTTTAAATTCGAAGGGAATCCCATAGAGTGCCCGCGGTGAATCTTCGATGGGTCAGTCAGGAGGAGCTCAAGTGCATCCCTAGTTAAAATATTGAAGAGTCGGTGTAAAGTAAATCGCAATCGGGGACACGTGCCGCAATTGACTGGGCGCTAGAACGGCAATGCGGAATTCGTGTACTCCAATTGTTGATGATGATCAGGACCCGCAGAGGGGTTAGGTCCCTCCCGTCACCAACGAGGCTTCCATCACTTGTACGTGCTGGTAGCAGTAAAGTCCTGTGCACGGCAATATGAATTAGTCGGTGTGCTTAACACGTCATCATCGTAATTTTTAAAATCGAATGGGATAAAAAATCAATCAAAATATATATTTATTAATCAGACCATAAATTTAATCGATCGAATCAGATATTTAATAAATAATATTAATTGTATAATATTACTAATAAATTGAAATAATACAATAATTTACAATAAAAATTCATGATACACATATTACGTTTACTCAAGTTTAATATAAAATATAAATATAAATCTAATAAAATAAAATAAGTATATTATAATATATTTTTATTTTTTAAAATTTTAAGTTAATCGATTTTTTTTACCGGTTTAATTAAGTTAGCTGTTACGATCAAAAATTGGCCGGTTCAATCGATGTTGATGCATTCTAATTGCAATTTGGTTAATCATGAAAATCGGACAAAATGCATGTTCGGTTCTTGGTAGAACTTATTAGGTTAGTCCAATTTTTAAAAGTACGCTATGACCTATGCTGAGCTAATTAAATTATTATAGAAATCATGAATTATTCAAATAAGTTGATAAAATAAAATAAAATTTATCTAATAATAAACTACAATAAGCTCAGAGTAGTAACTCTTTTATACCCTTCACAATTTTCCACAATGCGCATGAAGTTGTCTCTTACTGGGCATACATACATATATATGCGTCTGTGTGTGTATATATAAATACACACCTTTTGTGATCATTTTGGAGCCATCCATATGGAATAATATGTTGAGGACCTCTTTTGGATCTTTAGTATTTTAGGGGCCTTTTTGTCTTTTACGTGCGGAAACATTAAAAAAAGAAAAAGAAAACAGAAATACATCGTAACACCTCAAGGGATATGATGTAATTAATTCATTAATTATGCCATCTCCAACTATCCTTCTCTTACATGGAATCGAAATTGGGATGATTAAACTATTAACAGGGCGATGGAGATGAAATCAGTGGACTCAGATTGATCCCAACATCTGAAACCAAGGAAGAAGAGGTCATTCCACCAGTCTTAATGTAAGAGGTCTCAATTGAGTCGATTGTTATTTGTTGACTTCTGAGGTCAAGACGCTCGAGCCGACTTCGCTAGCCAAGTATGTGGTGCATCACAGCTGAACTCGGTTGATCATATATTGCTCAGCATTCGAGTATTTGAATGTATTTTGCTGCATTACACTCTCATATTATGAGGCTAGGATTTATTCTCAATATATAGAAATATGCAGAAAATTCTAAAACTATCGGATATTTGAATGATAAAACTTTAAAATAGTTATTTTAATAATAAAAATTCAATTATATGACTTACTTGAATTTAGATTGTAATAGTAAGTTAAATTATACTAACATGAACATTATGACATCAGTAAAATAAGGATATTATAGTTATAAAATATCATTATTTTAATATAAGAAATTCAGCTTGACATACACCTATATCTGTATTTTGTTAATGTCGTCACGTCTATATTGATATGATTTAATAATACGTTATCACGTTAATACTTTTATTAACTCCAGCAAGTTCACGATAATATGATTTATCATTTAAATGAGATGGGAGAGTTAAACTCTAAGATTAAAAGTTTTAGAATTAAAAATGATATTTTAAAAGTTTTAGTCCTTAAAATTTTAAAAATCACACAGTATCGAGACTTATAGTGTACGGATTTTTCCTACCTTATGTATAACTAACAACAAGGTACTCACCTACCGTGGACGTGATCGAGTTATTCGGCACTCATCATCCCAATGGGAGGACTCGAATTCGAGTCCCACCTGCGGCGGGAAGTTCTTAACCCCTTAAATGGGCTGATCCAAGGCGATCCGGATTAGTCAGCTGGACAAAATCTAACTGGATACCGGCGATTTATACAATAAAAAAAAAAGAAGAGATAACAATGGTACTCATATTCTCTTTTGCCTTCCCAATGGAGTGAGGATTGCTCTCAATCCGATCGAATATTAGGTATAGCCCATATACGCATTGTACGAACCAAGTCGGAGGTTGGTTGCTAGCTTAACTCATCTACCTCTTCCGTGTCGTATTACTATCATCAAGTGAGTAAGAACTTTAATAATGCCGATTGTTTATCTACAGCTACAGTTCACTCTGTTCCTCTTTTTTCTTTTTCTTTTTTTCCGGGTGCTAGTTGCTAGGTCGACTCAGCTTTGCTTGTCCTTTCTGGGTCGATATTTTCCCCTTTCCATTCGATGCCAGGAAGATCATTCTCGCTTCGCTTTCAAAAGTTGTTCGTGCTTATCGAACAGCTAATCCAATTGGTATCGTGCATTGTAATATTTAAAATTGACAGGGAAATTGCTCATATCCAATTGGACCATCCCATTGCGCTTGGTGGGCTAGCCAGCCATACTCCGGCCGACAACCAATAAGTCGGTCAACCCTCCTATCGTGTGAACAGCAATTCCCCTTTAGTCAGACCGACGCATCCACCTCCAGCATGCAAAAATCCGTGTGGACAGACCAACTCTCAAGATCATTATAAAGTCCAATACTCTCGAAAAATTATATCTATTCCCTATACATACACATATTCTGCTATGCCCTTATGACTTAAGTTTTTGAGGGTCATTTTGGGCGAACATCGACTGACTCGACTAGCTTGCGGGTCCATTCATCATGCCCGGAGTCCACCGAGAAAACTGACCTCCTGGGAAGATCGGGTCTGCTTTGTCATAAGGTGGACCTACTCCGACAACCAAGACCGCATGAAGAGTCCTCATAAAAATAAGGTCACCTCATTCTAGATTTCTCGACAATTCACGTCCAGCATACGGTCGAGCAGTCTTTTTAATTTTTTTTTTAAAAAATATTTAAATCTCCTAAGTGGGGACGACAGACTTTAAATGGGTGCGCCAGTGGCAGTACGACTCCGCGGATGGTCGCACTTACATAGCGAATCAGAAGGGGATCCCATAAGTGAAGGTGACATGCCAAAATCTTTGAATTTAATAGTGGCTGCATGCCTGCGACCATTGATTATTTCCAGGCGGGTCCACCGGCGAGCAGCCCCCCCGCCAGCCGGTTCTGACACGTTCCATTTTTACGATGCCGACGGACCGTAAAATAAAGAAGTTCCATTTCATACGTTTATTACTGGTTAGGAATCAGAATCCGGTCAAAGTATTAAATCTCAAAAGCTTTATTCGCGAATCTAACATCTTTTTAATATGATTCAAAATTCGGACAACATGCCTACAAAGACTCTTAATTGACATTTGTACTCGAATTCTTAAATTGGCATAGTCCGATATCATCTACATGAACGGAACCTTTAATCACGAACCTCCACGGGTCGAGCCTCTGATTAGACGCACAAGTGCACATTCTCCATAGTATCTACGTTATATTTGCTCGCAAGTGTTCAGAAATCTTGTCAATGATCGATCGATCGATCGCCTTTTTCATTTCGGATGTAAAAGGCTTCTGGTGGTATTTGGTTGATCGAGCTGGCTCTCTCCGTGTCTCTCTGGATAGCTGTGGCATGAAGAATCGATCACCGAAAACTTCATTAAAAAGCATCTAACCGCCTCGCTGATGAATTGGCATACGTAACGCCAAATTCATTTGCATATTTATTTAAAAGCAATTTGCCACTGAGATTGTCAATGGATGGCAAATCAATTCATTTAATTGATTTCAATCTCTTGCATATCATCAGTACCCCCTCATGCACACACGTATACTTACATATGTATCTCCTTACACCATCGTATACAAACAAACACACAGTGTAGTTTTGGTGTCTTTTTATCTTTCCAAAACTGCCCTTTAACTTTATTTATTTCATACTCTATATATAATAGGTTTCAAGGACATCATTGTCTTTTCAGTCGAATGCAGTCATTCTAACTTCCGTTTCCCCCCGCTCGTTCAACCCCTCCCACCTCTTTAAGGTCCCTCCCGTTCCCTCTCATGTGTAATCAAGATTTTTTTTTCTTAAATGTGAGAGATTTGTGGTTTGATTTGAATTGTTTTAATTTTATTATAGTATTTTCACAACTATTAAATTTTTATTATGAGAATTTTGTTTGTATTGTGTGTGACCCGTGAGACTCCACACTAAATCGATAGAGAATCAATTTTAATCTCGTTAAACTATTTAGTAATAATATCTCATTAACTATCAATATGCTAAATTTATAAATCAAAATTAATATTTAGTAACATATCATAATTGTTAGAATAGTGAGAATTTTAATCAAAATGATTAAACACTATTTGGTGATTAATTTCTATTTAATTAAATTCTTCCGTTATACAATATACTTGATAAATTATGGTATAAATATAATACCAAACTCTAACAGTTATTCATATATATCTCAATTTTTTAGTAATTGACTCAATAATAAAATTATACAAACTTCTTTTCTAATTTTCCATCACATTCTATCTAAAGATTTTCTGAATAATACTAAATATTTAAAAACTTCCTAAGTTAATACTACAAAAAATACATAACCAATTTTTTCTTATTGTGGGGAGTAAATCAATCTTATATTGATTACTCAAAATCTCCATAAATGTTTCATTGAATTTGGAACACTTTACACATAATTCAAAGAATAGTATTAAGAAAAATACTAAAATTTACGATTTAACTCTTATAGGATATTATGATAATATCATGTATGATGATCAAATTATACATACCATTATCTAAATAATTGCCTATTGACATTTATAGGAATCCATTAAGTATTTTCTCCAACGAGTCATTTAGTAAACTCATTTTATAACAGGTACACACACTCTTATATCAGTGATATTATTATATAACTAATTATGATATCAGTTACCGTCTATTTTAAAATATTTAAAGAGCATACTACCCTATCCGAGTCACTTATTCCATATTTAGCGATTTTAAAATTATGAACAATTTTAACCTAAGTTTCGTAGATTTTAGATCTTATTGATGTGATATCATCATGACTTTTAAATTAATACTACAAATTATGAGTTTTATTATAGTAAAAGAAATTATGTAATATGTGATGAATAACACAACACATTAATTTTACAATCATAAATAAGAGATTATACAACTCACATAATATGCGATAGAATTTAGGTCATTAATCCCAACAAATACGGTGCCCATCTATCGATCTATCGAAATAAGTGATCCATTACGTTAAAACTATATTAGTTCAAAGTCATAATGGTTTTGAGGCATCGATCGTACCGCTCACCATATAGGCTCAATTGAGTGTCACTGTTGTCTTTCCTTAGCCTCCACGTCGTGTCCCTCCCTTTCCTCCCCCATTGTTGCCCCTTTCTTTTATATCATTATGCTCCCTTGTGGTGCTTTTGGTGCATAGTCACTCTGATCATCATTTTTCCCTTCGTCATATCCATTGTTTATACATGCAACTTAATCATGCTTATCCGAAACAAGGAAACCCAACTCAATCCTAATAATTAGTAATACCTTTGGGTGTCCACTTGCCCTAAGAAATGCCGTTGGTTGTACATCTGTTGAGGCGGCCTAATACCATTTAAAGAAGATGACACGAAATTATTGACCATCACGAATTGGTAAGTGACATGAAGGTTCCTACTCACTCGACAATTTTCCCAGCAAAATTTGTCAGTAAAAGATCCGCCGCCCCTGGAATGCACATGTATGTCTTTACCGTTCGAGACTGGTGGGTCTAATCATGGGTTCTTCTCACTCACGAGCCTTTTCCATTAATCAAGCATTTGACGTGGAGATATGCTCGATCGTAACTGGAACTCGGGTCGATCCGAACCTCGATATCCCTCCTCGTCTTGCACGGGCCAGCCTCACTACCGCACTGAATTTCGGGTCACGGGCAGCGAATTTTCCAGATGGTGATTCATGGCTGGACCACGTCACGCTCCTCCTCCACCATTGATACTAAATGGACCCTCGACATCGCACAACTAAAATTCAGAAGTGATGGCGATCTCGAATACTTTAATATTAACTTATGAACCACACCATCTTCATGAAAATCTTTCGTTCTTGTGACTGCGTTTGTTTTTCAAAATAACTTTTAATGTCTATTTTGTGTTCTTATTCTTTTTTGGGGGGGTAAAATCGTTCTCAGACGAAATTGCCGACAATATGGTGGAATCAGCCGATAGATAATTACAAAAAAGAAAAAGAAAAAGGGAAATAATTTGAATCATTAATTGCATGTTAATGAATGTCATGCCCATCCAATGTGCCTTGATGATACCCTCACGGATTTAACCCCCTTTTGGAGATCCTCGCTGGCTCATATCCATTCTGAATTTTTATATTCCTCAATTTTATTTGTTAGATTCTTTTTTTTGTGCAAAATAATTTAGTATTTAAACATTTATTATATTATTGTAAAATAAGCTCTTTTTGGTATATTTTTTTTCATCTACAAGATTCGGACGCGAGATCTCGTTCAACAGAAAAATATGTTGAATCATCTCGACCAACTTATATTACTGAGAATCGAACTCGAAAACTTGTACAATGAAAAATGAGTACAAAGCCACCGATAATCATCAACTAATTTGTTCATCCTTATGGTTCTGGGAGTACTGAACAAGGAGCCTAAAGGGGGTCCCCAAACCAAAGGGATATATAGCCCATCCATATCTTGCCATCAAAATATCCTTCAAAGTTTTAAATATCTAAACTCAGCTCATGTACTGCGTGACCGAAAGTGGCACAACTCATTTTTTTTCCTTAGGTAAGATACCATTTCAAAAAGAGTCTTATGGCTTGGATTACACGACATGACTCATACCATTTCGGTGAAACTCCTCAAACTATCCTACCTCGTTTCCTGATGAGGAAGAAACACTTCTTTTTTTTTTCATTTATAAAATTTGTAGCAAGTGATTTTATACACGTGTTGAAAATGTGAATGCTGTACAACAAATTTGTTAAATTTTTTTTAATGGTCGTATAATTTCTTCCTTACCACATCGTACGACTGGATAATATACTATCTTTTCCCCTCATCCTATGGAGCATGAAATGGAAAAAGGGAAAGATGTGTATCCACTGACAAAGGTGGTAGTGGTGGTGGCGTTAGTGGTCGCGGTAGTGGTGCCGGGGCTAATTTGGGTGAAGAACCATTCTTTTGAGGGTGAATAGAAAAAGAAAAAAGAAAAGAGCAAAAGAAAAAGCACTTCACCTATGTTATTTCAATTAAATCGTGTAGTGTACTGAAACTGGTATAATTATCCAATAAAGAATAGATGAATATTAATTTATTAGTTATTAAATAAATTAAAAATATTAAATAAGCTCTAAGAGATCTTAATAAATCCTAAAAATGGTAATTATTAGAGAACAATAAAAATGTACTAACCTTTGTATATAAATATCTCCTCCCTTATAACAACTCCAAAATAAAATAAGATTAAATTAGGAATGTAAGCTTTTTGAGGCGAAACGGAAAACCCCAAAACTGAGGTGGAATTTCTCTTCTTCTTTCATACATATATATGAACGTTTTATTTATAAAATTTAAATTCAAAGTTTTATTAACAAAAAAAAAAAGAGAGTAAGAAATAACCATCTTGAGTTAGGATGGAACTTCTCCATCATTGTACGACATTGGATGCAATTGTAACCAATTATTTGGGCCCTCTCTCCTTTTTCTTTTTCGGGGTTCTTCGACCAAGGCATCCCCACCAACATATTCCAACTTAAGGTCTGCATGCGCATAGCTTTGGTTCTGGGGACAAGGCATCATCTCAGATCATATGTAGGTGATGGTCCCTTTTCAATTATATGGCACTTGAAAGTGGAGGAACTGTACACATTGCGCCATACTCGGTATACTGGATGCTTTCTTACGAGACTCAATCGGGCCTGCCTAATGCAGCATTAGAAAAATAGGGTTTTGGTTTCAAGGACGAGTCATCCATCTGCGAAAAATCTCAATATGGCTCCCTAGAGCTGAACTGCTTTGTGGAAATGCTCCTTATAGCTTTAATTAATCTCGGTTCCACGAATGACAGCTAAGTCAGTCACTCTTCATATCAGCTGCAGAGTCTACAGGTCATGCATGAACTGTAATACACTCGAGCAGAGCAGGTCACTGATTTAGACTGGAGTTTCGATTGGGAGATGGGAACATGAGGATGCTTCGAAGAGGCAACGGGAATTTGGAAGTAAATTTATTTTAGAAGATACAACTTTTATCATTATGAGCAGAAATACATAACGACATTGCATCCCCCTGATGTGAGGTGGAGAAAAATACTCCAGATAATATCTTACACATCTCATAATTGAGCCAAATGCAGCCCATCGTTTTCTTCTCCCTCGTCATCTTTGGAATCTCCATAGCCCTTGCCAAAGCCTGAGCTCAAGAGCAACTTCCCCTCAGTCTTGGCACTATCATGAACATTCTCGCTCTTCAGCAATGAAAGCTGATCGAGAGGAATAGCATTCCTCTTATAGTTCCAAACAAGCATTGAAATATAGTCCTGAGGCGAGACGAGACCCTGTGCCTGTATGCAGCTCCGTTGCTCTTCCAAGGTTTTCGGGTCATCAAGCCTTACGTACTCCATTATGGCCTTCTCATGGTCGGGCCTCCAATTGCTTGGGAATGGGCTGTAATCCGTTTCGGGAACAAGAGACATCCTCGTGTAGTGAAGCCCATCAATTGACTCAACGAGGCCCATCCTTAGCAGGTTGTGGTACTGAGGGGACTGGCCTTTCTTCTCCTTCAGTGGGCGGCTCAGATTTCTCGAACCAATCTTGTACACCTTAGCTCGAGAGCGGAGCTTGTATTTAGCAGCATAAAGTTTTGCAAGCGAACCTCTAATAATATACGAACAGAAGTTCACCACTTTCTTGCGATTGTCAGCAAATCGGTACCATTCCACCATTGTCGACAAGAACTTGTTCATTTGGGCATTAGTGTGGGCCTGAGTCGCATGGAACATCCTGAAACAAGGCTGAGGGTCGGGATCTCTATCCCCCTTGAGAAAATTCAACTTCCTGAACTGCTTAATGCACTGTTTCAAGCTTGCAGTCACAGACAGGAGTGTACCCACTCCCTTCTCACTGATTATTTTGCCTCCAGTAGCAGTGTACCTTAAAGTCGGGTAGACCACTCTTCTGCATAACACATGATCGAGAAACATTATCCCCTTTGTGATGTGCTCGATCGGGAGGGTCTCATTGTCAAGCTTGAGCATGTACTTCTGATCGCAGAACTCAATCAGCTGCTTTCTCAGGGTCGCTGCATCAGCCCTGGGCCCACGAACACCAATCAATATGTGACCACCATACCGAATATAGTCCATCTTCCGGGTCTTATCAGGTCCGCTAGTGGGAACAAACTCAGGCCAAGAGGTATTACCGTGCTCTTGCTCTCCCTCTGGGCTGTTCCATATAATATCGCTCTTTGATGGCTTGTAGAACTCCTTAATCTTGGTCTCCATCCATCGGTCCAGCTCATCAAGACAAATGTTAGCCAGTAGAGGACTAAGAATCCCACAATGTCCCCAGTTTGGGACTCTATCTGCTTCCTCAGGCGCAAACCCAAAAAAGGTATCCAACCAATAAGGATCAGGCTTGGGCTCATCTTCAGCCAACACCCTCTTCTTCTGATACTTCCTCTTCTTCTTCTTCTTTGGCTTTTCATCATCGATCTTAGTAGTAATCACAGGCGTCACAACTGCGCTCTTTATCAAATCAATCACCCTCTTATCCCTCACATCCCTCATCATAGATCCAATAATCAAGCCCACCTTAACCCCATCCAAGATCGTACTCAAGTCCCCCTTTATATACCACAAATATCCTGCAAAACTCCTCCTAATCACCCTCAATATGGTATGAGCATTCCTTCCTGGCCTAAAAGCAAATGACTTCTGTGAAAACCTTGATTCATAAATCGGCTCCAAAATCATCAATAACACCTCCTGAACAATCCGATCCTGAAAAGGGGTGGGTTGGGTCGTGGTCAGCAGGGCCTTAATCTTTCTCTTTGACAAGGCCTGATAGTCAGTCTTATCCTTAGGGGACTTTATGAAGAAGTCTAACCTAGCACCCCACTTGAACCTGTTATCAAGCACAGCATTCCTAAGGGCTAAAAGGTCCTCCAGTGCAGGTCTCTGGATTGAACTCTTTGGCATGTAAGAGCCAGTCTCATCGACGCAAACTTTCTGATAGGCCAACAGCCACAGCTCGAATCGCCGGAGGTACGAGCTCAGATTGGTGACTATCCTATCGGGCTCCCGGAAATTCTCGATCCACATCTGGGAGCACACAGAGGCCCCATCTTCCTTCAATAGATTCGAGGGGTCATTGGGGTCGGGCGGTGGTGCTTGACGGTACACTGGGGCGAATGAGAGGAAGCGGAACAGGGCAAGCCCATTATTCCTCGACCCAAAGGGATTAGACTGAAAGTGGAAGATTGAGTGAGCACAGATATTAACCTTGGAATTCCCCAGGATTCGTGCAGTCAGCAGGGAGAGCCGGCGATGCATTGAAGATTCAGGAGCTATCTGTTCTGAATCATGTCTTGTCGGAAATGATCGAGCATCAAATGAAAATGGAAGAGACCAAAGGTGTTGCGAGCTTACCCACCAAATCTGCTGAAAATCGGAGCAATTTCAGATCTTTCCCAGAAAAAAAATTAAGCTTTTCACATGCCCTTGAAACGCCCTGAGCATCAAAATTTGGGATTCCCCGATAGGTGATGATTGAGATTACTGGGGCGAAAGGATTGAATAGCCAGAAATCATAAACCCTAGCTAAAGCCCCGTGTTGAAAAAATGGGGTCCGGTCTGGGAGGACGGTCGGTTTGGAAATAACTTCTCTTGGAACGATTCAGACCGGGGAGGGACGTCAGCTGAGCCTGAGTAGGCCCATGGGCTCTGAAATAAGAATCGGAAGCCCAAACTCACACAAATGGGCCAAAGTGGGCTCAAACAGGCCCACGGCCTAACATTCATCGTTTCAACTGGGAGAGAGCGCCGGATGACACAAAAAATCATAGTTGTTGAATGCTTAGTAATATAGTTATTCTGTGCTGAAAGCTTTTCTCTTACTTTTATCTCATTGATGATTAGGCTACTATCTTGAAGACCGAACAGTACGCTTGCAACTTTGGTAAGATTTAATTTGTCTCGTATGTTATTAATTTTGGCAGATGAGTTGTCACCTACATTCTTAAAATCAGTAAGATTGAAGATTATGGGAGCTGACCTGAATCATATGATAAATTGGAATTAATCCTACTGGTTGATTCATTTAGTTTTTCATTTAAAGAGGACATTGTCTGCTGTTCTTACTTAAACTGTCCTTGAACTGTGAGATTAATATTTGCTCATTTCATTTGCTGACCAGGGATACAGCTGGACAGGAAAGATTTAGAAGTCTCATTCCAAGCTACATTCGTGACTGTTCTGTCGCTGTGATTGTATATGATGTTGCAAGTACGTATCTTAAAAGATACTACGCATTATTATCTGATAGTCTCGACTCTCCAAATCTCTGTGCACTGTTGTCTTTGTATCTGTTGGTATTTATATTATTATTATTATATTTAACACATGATGAAAAATTAATCCTACAGAGTCAAAAGATTTTACTTGGTGTCACTGAAGACACTTCTATGAGTCTTTCTAACCATGCAGTTTCTAAATGTTTAGGCTGACAAACTTTCCTAAATAATGTAAAATGGATTGAAGAGGTCCGTTCAGAGAGAGGCAGTGATGTTACTGTAGTTCTTGTTGGGAACACAA
Organism: Sonneratia caseolaris; assembly: GCA_900006705.1. Taxonomy (NCBI): domain Eukaryota; kingdom Viridiplantae; phylum Streptophyta; class Magnoliopsida; order Myrtales; family Lythraceae; genus Sonneratia; species Sonneratia caseolaris. Next base: position 1,931,812 of record CXYZ01009481.1, on the reverse strand, counting down.
CCGATCTTGTAGAGAAGAGGTATCCTTTACAGGATATCATGTCGAACTGTCTCTTATCAGTGTATCATCTTGATTGCATTATGTCCACTTTGCTTTTGGATTCCTCCAAAGTCCACTGTCAGTTGAACTGGGATGCTACTGTTGGAGCACCTTCTCATTCCCCATTTTCGCATCACTCTTCCTTTTAGATTCCGCAGTCTTCTGTTTTCAATTGAGCCGGTTTGCTACTGCTTGAGCACCTATACATTCCCCATTTTCACATCGCATCAATGTTTACTTTGCTGTCTCTATGCAGTTCCATTTGAAGCAAAGGATTGTTTCTTGACTAGTATACTTTGAAAGCTAGTAGCACTCATGTTTCCTGTCTTTTGTCAATTACAATATCTGCCATTGCCCAGGCAGACTAGGCAGCTGTCTGGCCATGAATGTGGGCATCTTACTTCTTCATCATATCATCTTGAAACCAAATTGTTGATTTTTGCGTGTTGCTCTTATATTCGTCGATGAGCTGTCGCCTCTGGAATGCATATGTACCAGTTGAATTGTAGGGATTATTCACGTTAACTTGCTAATGGCCCCTCAGGCAAGTTTCTATCGAGGAAGGAGAAACGAAAGCCCGTGAGCTGAATGTGATGTTTATTGAAACGAGTGCAAAAGCTGGCTTCAATATAAAGGTAACTAAACTATGAGGCTAGCCATCTTGCCTTCATCTAGCACTCCTAAACTCCTAGATGAGCTCGAGGCTTCCCCTTGCAAATTTCATTGCGTCTGTGTCTCACTTCCCAGGCACTATTTCGGAAGATTGCTGCGGCTCTCCCTGGAATGGAGAGTACGTCTCTAACGAAGCAAGAAGACATGGTTGATGTGATTCTGAGAAGCAATGCTGGTAACTCATCACAATCACAGACACAGTCCGGTGGGATGCGCTCGTTAAACATGGCCTTGACCGATTAGATCTTACTGCCAAACAAGTTTGCTGATTCTTTTCGGTCCACGATCCTTCAAGGTTCAAGCCAACAGGTTCTATAGGTGCTGTAATCAGCTTCTCCGGGAAATTTCATTCTGGCACAGATTGACCGAGGACTTAAATGTACGGAGAGTCGATATTACCTTTGAGTGTGATTATTATTTCAGAGTTTGGTCCTGTCTGGTACGTGCAGTTGACTGTCCGCTGCTACATTTTGATTTTCAGTTGGATGGATTGTTAGGAAGAACTGCGTGTACGTTTCTGTGGCTTTCGCAAATTCATTTTGTACGTGAAATAATGACAATGTAATTTAATATGAAGTTTATTGACATTTTTTTTAAAGGGTTGAGGGATAATATCGCATCCGCTATTCAGATTAGGTCCTCAGAGATGAGGATACGCATTAACTCGAATATTTCCTTCCCAACGACTATGCTTCTTCCAAATACAGTCTTACATATGATGCGTCGTAGATCTATAAGAAGGAATACGGGGCATTGATGCTATCATAGCATTCGAGCATAAAAGCATATTGAATTTGACCAGCAATTCACTTCCACACAAAAGTTTAAAAGCCGGCCCATGAGGGAATCTCATAGAATCTGAGTATCAGACATGCCTTCCAGGTGCAATTCTCTCATTACTACAAATCAAGCTAACAGTTGTAGAATAATCATATCGTTCATTTCATACTCTAGAAAGAAGAGGAATTTATAAGTAGCAGCACACCACGTGACCTTTCCCCGATACTATTCGGGTATATGGGAAATAATGCAGCACCTTCCCAGTTCTGAGCGAATCTTAATTTGCCCTTACAAGGTGCTGAGCTCGTGACGATCGAGCAATTATTAACCTATCACTATCTCCTGGCAGCTAAAAGTAAATAAATAACCCAATACTCCACTGCCGGCTGATGTCTTCATGCGCTCTTCTTGTCAAGCTCTTCTTCCAGAGCCGACCAGAGCTTCGGATCATCATAATTCTTGATGAGAAATGTGGGCTTTGCTTGCATTAGTACATGTTCAGGATTTCTGGTTGTTAAACCAAAGACAGGCATTCCTGCCGCAACCCCAGCTTTGATCCCTGAAACCGAGTCCTGGTGGATCAAAAACACATTTCAGAAGTTGAGAGCAATCGTTCAGAAAATTAATTACAAGTAATTTTCTGAAACCAAAAAAAAAAAAAAAGAACTAAAAGAAAAGATTGCATACCTCGAATATTATTGTATGTTCTTTGGAAACACTGAGCACCTCGAGGGCTTTTAGATAGGGCTCTGGGTGAGGCTTGGCATGCTCACATTCACTTCCCACAATAAGAGCTTGAAAAAAGTCAGAAAGGCCAAGACGTGAGATCATAAATTCAGCATTCTCCCTAGGAGCATTAGTAACAGCTGCGCGCTTCAACCCACGATCTTCTATCCATTTCCTCAACTTGTATAGGCCATTGATAGCTGTCAGTTGTTCTGAGGCCAATCTGTCAAATAAAAATTGTCATAAAGAAAGTTTCAGATGAGGCTAGAGTAAATAAAACCAAAGAAACAAATTTGGAGCATACTTACTTTCGGAACAAGGCTTCCTTATCATCCATGAATTTGAGCCCCCTAGGAATATCATCTGGGAAGAGGTAGTGAGCAATCTCATCATTGTGCTTGCCAGCCATGTTCTCTATAAAAAACTTCTCATCGATCGGAACATCTTTGAAACCTATCTGCTCATCCATTGCAACAAAAGTGCAACTCAGAAGTTAATAACTGATGGATCAAGTGTTATCCACTAATTTCAGCTCATCGGGCATGTACTTTAGACAGTGCTTCCACTCATTTACTTCAAACAGCCATAGCAGGTTGGATTGGCAGAGTGTACAGTGGTAAAAAAAACCAAAGAGATAATAAATTACTCTACCTCTGGAAGCATTATTTGGAAGGCCTGGAGGTGGATGGGATCTGAATCACAAAGTGTTCCATCAACATCAAAGAGGACAGCTTCCAGTGGTGCACACCCCGTAAGAGAAGTTTTGCTGCACTTGCAGTACAAAGGTAAAGCAAAGCTTCAGCAAGAGACCGCTAGATTTGAACCAAAAGTTGTAAACAAGGTCTTGTTTGAGTACTTATATGCTTATTTGGCAAGCAAAATGCCAAAAGTAAAGTACGTAAGTCCAACAGGAAGTTCATTTCTCATTTCTGCCAAAGAATTTCAATACGCTAGGTATAACAGCCAATAAACGGAGTTAACTAGAAGTTATATGAATAATGTTAAGAGAACCCTCAAATATCGTGTTGACATCCTATGGAAGTCAAGATAGGTATTGTTCACAAATTTGACATATCCTATGTAACAATCATATATGAATGGTATGCGTTGTTACAGATGATGGTTCCACAATCAACAAGAAGGAAAGGCTAAGGCACTTCACAAGTCAACTAATTCTTATATCTAACATAAGCATATTGACAAAAATTCAGAGGAGTAATCATGACCATGACGGACTAGAGAAAATCCACTCAGAGAAGATTTCTTTACCCTACGCGGGCCTACTTACAGAGAAAGACTGCACAAAACTCTGATCAGATCAAGTTTGTGCTTCCTTCATTAAGGCATGTGAAACTGCAAACAGTAATACAGCCGACAAGAATCTTAAGCTCGAAGGATCATCGAAGATGAAGAAACATAATAATCGCTTGGAACAGAGATCAGGAGTTTATCAGGAAATCCAGCCGAGAAGATCCTACACGATATTCAATACAATGGGCGATAAGATTCGCTCAAACAAAAACAAACAATTAAATAAACAAATCTGTAGAAGCATTCCTGTTCATAGGCAAACCCTATACAGAGACATCAAACCAAACTAATCACATAGAAATTAACTGCATCTGCATCAAGAGATCTGACAAAGATGTTCGACGAGGTTTGTCGCCGCCGGAGTTAGGAGGATCGGAAGGCAAGAGAAACCATAGACAGGAGCGGAGATTAAAATCGGAAATAGGAACAGCGAGCTCAGCTCGAAAGCGAGGAAAACTGACCTCTCCAGAGCACTGTCGCGGCTTGAAATGGTCATCGCTGAAGTGCGATATGAAGGATTTCTCCGCAAGGAAGCTCCTAATGGGCGTCGTAAGTTAGAAGATTGCGGAGACAAGTAGGAGGAAACCGAAGCCGAGGGGCTGAATATATATAGGACGGGAGAGCTAAGAAATGGGAGGTTGAGAGAGGGAGGGAGGAAAGACGCCGGAGTCATTCCGCGAGGCTGAGGGGAACCGTCCATACGTCTTTTTTCATTAATTATATAAGGAAAAAAAAAGAAATAAATTGAAAATATTTTAACATAATAATATTACAAACTTTAATTTTTATTTAGAATATATTTGATTCTAGTATTAGGGAGTAGTAGTTTAAATCTAAACTATATGAAAGCTTTCATTATATATATATATATATATTTTTTTTATTTATGATATAAAATTTCTATATTCGGTAATTATTGATAAAAAAATGCTGACCCCACGGTAATTAGTTTACCTGTAATTTTCATCCAAATATAGTAAAATTGAGTTTAAGATTTTCATTTAGAATGTGAAAATTCTCAACCAAAACACCACATTAATATATATATATATATATATATATTTGGGATGAAGCATATAAAAGAATATTCGACTTGGGGAGTTGGAAATGCTGAGTGGCACTCGTCAATATGTACACGACAAGCACATGTGCGTGTGAGGACGGCTTCCGTTGTAGTTTTCTTTTCCAATGTCTATATATATATAGGACAATAAATCTGTTGTATAAAATTCGTGGAAGTAATGACACGTGTCTTTTACAAATCTTAAAAAATAAAATATAATTCTAAATTCTAAAAATACATATGCATGATTCTCTTAATAATTTTAATATAATATAACGTATATTAAATATTTTTTTTATCTAAATCATATAACATTCGGAAGTATAATTTGTGGTAACTTATCCAAATTTAAAATGGATCGGCATATTTAACGAGTAAAATTTTTTGAATGTGGTCATTTTCATTCACAAATACTTTAATATCCATTCATAATAGTAACATAAAATATTATTATTTATTAGAATTACCATATCTTTTAACAACTCTCTTATTTTATTTTTAATATATATTTTACTTTTATTTATCCATGATTACGCTTTTACAAAATTTTAACAGAATTGTGGGCAATCAATAATCAATTTCTACATAAAGTTATTTTTTAAATAAAAAAATTAAATATGACAGTTTCTTTATAACATATTATTTAATTTCTTGGGATTACAAATCACGTCAACTTCCAGTATATTTTAA
>CXYZ01009481.1:1883080-1924825 GCA_900006705.1 Sonneratia caseolaris | reverse complement strand
CATTATATTAAATAAAATTTTAATATAAAATATAAGTTTAGTAAAATAAAATGAGTATATTATAATAGATTTTTATATTTTTTTAAACTGTAAGTAGCCGGTTTTTTCACCGGTTGATTCGGGTTCACCGATAAAATCGGAAATCAGCCGATTCAACCGGAATTGACCTCATTGAAAGTGTAATTGGGTCTTTTATAGAAATCCGGCCAGGCGAGTGGCCGGTTCCTGCCTAGTCCAATTTTCAAAACTATACATTTTCTTCCTTCACTTTTGCTAAGTTCACTCTTGTGTTTTTTGAGTAGGGAAAGAACAATTTTGATCAGATCCACTTCTATTAACGAAATACATATGAAAATTTTAAAAATAAAAGAGTAATATAGCCAGGAATTTGATTGTTTATGCCGGCTCTTATTTGTTAACTTTAATGGGATAGTTAGTGCCTGATAATTTCACGCTGAGGAAGCCCATTTAGCAAACGAAAAGCCCAATGGACCCAGTAGCAGAAATGGGCCCATTAATAAACACACTGAACCCAGACCAAAGCCCATTCAGTGATAGTTGTACTGCGCTCATATAGTTTCCTCGTGGTGTTTCAGTTCCCTCTGCCGTGGGAATCTTTTTCCTTGTGTGGTAATTATTTTTGTTCTTGGAACCTCAGCTTCTGCTCATTCACACCTATCTTTTGCTTTTCAACACGGAAAAAAGTTCCTTTTTCTCATGGCTCTAAGATCAGACGGTTTCAGTACAGGATCTCTAGCCGGATCTTTGATTCGTTCTGATCCAAATCCTACATTGTTTCAGTAGTGTTATAGAACCTTCTGATTAAGTATATGAGAATATATCATCCAGAATGGTGAGAATTCAGTGGCGTTTTCAGCTTCTCGGTCCCTATTTCGGCCTGGACTTTAGCCTTTAGTTTTTCGTACTTCATGATTGAATCATTAGAGCTTACAAGTTTTGCATTTGACCTGTCACTTACAGTAGATCAAACTCTTTCCCTGCGATTTTGTTTTTCTAGTAGTTTGTTCCAGTAATATAACTAAAACTTGCAATGTAGTTGTTTTAACGGGGATCCCCACCATCTACTTACACTGGTGCAATGCAGTGACATTTTGCCTCATACCAATCGATCATGGCTCTGAAGCCTGGCGTAGCAGCAAATAGAGGTCGAAGCCCAGTCTCTATATTTGTTGTTCTTGGGCTTTGCTGCTTCTTCTACCTGTTAGGAGCATGGCAGAGGAGTGGTTTCGGTAAAGCGGACAGCCTAGCCCTAGAAATAACCAAGAAAACCGACTGTGTCATTTTCAAAGATCTGAACTTTGAAACCCATCACAATGAAGTACCAAGACTATAATCCATGTCAGGAGAAGGATACAGCAATTAAGTACCCCAGGGAGAATATGATTTACAGGAAGGGGCATTGCCCCTCTGAGGATTAGAAACTATGGTGTTTGATTCCTGCTCCCAGGGGTTATAAGACACCATTCCCTTGGCCGAAGAGCCGTGACTATGTCCACTATGCTAATGTGCCTTACAAGAGTTTGACAGTTGAGAAAGCGGTTCAGAACTGGGTTCAGTATCAGGGTGATGTATTCAAGTTTCCTGGAGGAGGGACGATGTTTCCACAAGGTGCAGATGCATACATTGATGAACTCGCATCGGTTATCCCAATTGCTGATGTGTTTGTGAGAACAGCGCTGGATACTGGGTGTGTGGTAAGTTGTCTCAAACGAATTCTTTTATCTCCTTCTTTAATGTTTTGGTCGAAATGACTGAGTATTAGACCTATGATATACATCAGCTGTCTTCTTTACATGTTTAGGCTGACAAATTGATTCATATCCCAAATGTGGAAACTGGAAAAGTGTCAAATTTAGTGCCATAGCGTGGGATTTTGATAGAAACTACGATATTTTGTGTCCTGATTCTTTTCCAACTCATCTTGGTTTCCTCCTATAAAATGCGGATTTAAATATTTGGAACGAATTATTGCACATCTGGGAAAAAGAACTGATTTCTCATGTAACTGTCTTCAATTTATCTAAATGTTTTTGTTTTGAGATTTCTCCATTCCTTTGTACCCTGGGTGACCATTAAATGTTCTGCTTCACGTTCTTAATTTCCAAAAACGGAGTGAAGATATCATGTCAGACAAGTTGAGCGTTTCTTTCCTCTGTATAATCATAACAAAGGCAATCAGTTCATGCTGAGCTCATAATAAGAACACAATGTACAGGTTGCTAGTTGGGGCGCTTATCTGCTCAAGCAAAATGTATTAGCTATGTCATTCACACCAAGGGACAATCATGAAGCTCAGGTACAGTTTGCACTCGAGAGAGGAGTGCCAGCTGTCATTGTAGTTCTTGGAACAATTCGACTCCCATACCCATCAAGAGCCTTTGATATGGCACAATGCTCCCGCTGTCTTATTCCATGGACATCAAACGGTAAGATAGTGCCCGTTCTTTTTCTGAGAGTAAGCTTGACATCGTTATAGAACAGAGTAGTAATTCATAGCACAGATGGACTTTTATCCTCTTTCCTTGTCAAACAGCAAATCTGACTACAGGTTACTTTTTCATTTTATTTCTTTTTTACTGCAATTTTCTTTGACAATGTCTGTCAGTTCAATATACTTCTTTTAGGTCGAACTAGCTTTGCAGGCTTCATCATCTGGTTTTTATAGGTCGAACTAGAATCAAACACATCTGAATCTTTAAGGGAAAGAGTAATACATACTCTTTGTTGTTTCATGTGGCATTTAATGGCATTTTTTTGGTTATAGAGGGCATGTACATGATGGAAGTCGATAGAGTCCTCAGACCGGGTGGATACTGGGTTCTGTCGGGTCCACCAATAAACTGGAAGACCTATTACCATACATGGAAACGCTCGAAGAAGGAGCTTCAGGCAGAGCAGAGGAGGATCGAGGAGATTGCCCAGCAGCTTTGCTGGGAGAAGAAGTACGAGAAGGGAGACATTGTTATTTTCAGGAAGAATTTGAATGATAGGACTTGTCAAAGGAATTTCATCACTGGTTAGTGCTCTAAGGTCCTTCATTCCTGCCTATTTATTTACGTACTCCATTACAGACCACAATTCATTTTGCAATTGCTGGAACCAGTTCTCTTCAGCATTAGAAAACAATTGGCTTCTATTCAATTCAGATGAATCATTTTCTTTCCAGTGGTTATGTATTCATATATCAGGTACGAAAAGATGGAGGGCCTGTGTTACACCTTTCCCAAAGGTATCAAGCTCAAAAGAAGTGGCGAGAGGAGAGCTGAAGAAGTTCCCAGCGAGGCTCAATGCTGTCCCACCTCGGGTAGCCAATGGACTGGTCCCAGGAGTTACAGAGGAATCTTACGAAGAAGATAGCAAGCTATGGAGAAAGCATGTAAATGCCTACAGGAAGATGAACAAGTTGATTGGTTCCACGAGGTATCGGAACGTGATGGACATGAACGCAGGCCTTGGTGGGTTTGCAGCAGCCCTCGAGTCTCCGAAATTGTGGGTCATGAATGTGGTCCCTACGATTGCTAAGAACACATTGGGGGTCGTGTACGAGCGAGGTCTGATCGGGATTTAGCATGACTGGTGGGTCTCTGATATTTCGCAAAGTCTTAATGACTTTCATTTCACAAACGTTTTGTGTAACTGAGGCGATAGGCTTCATACTGTCACTGGTGGACTTAAAACTGCCATTTTCTTTCTTTATCAGGTTTACACATGATGGCAATTTCTGTTTGCTTTCAGGTGTGAAGGATTCTCTACTTACCCGAGGACATACGATCTCATTCATGCCAATGGCTTATTTAGCTCGTACAAGGACAAGCGAGTCTCCTCTCCTGACTTTCCCATTCGTCTGCCTAACCTCAATTCCCTCGAGTATCAATCTTTTCACTTTCAGAGAGGAAAGCTTGGTGAATGAGTATGGGTTTCGTGCTTAGGTGCAAGATTGAGGACATCCTTCTAGAGATGGACAGAATCCTACGTCCCGAAGGTGCCGTCATACTCCGAGACGAGGTCAATGTCATGAACAAGGTCCGGAAGGTTGCTCGAGCAATGAGGTGGGACACAAGGTTGGTCGATCTCGAGGACGGCCCACTCGTGCCTGAGAAAGTACTGGTCGGTGTGAAGCAGCACTGGGTCGGCTCCAGTGGGAACAGCACTACTATTATCAAGGACATTTGAAGAGAGAGTAACGGATCTTTGGATCGAAGGCGAGGAAGGGTTTTCCCTATCAGGCAAGGATGTCTGATCTCGTTCTCGGCACAGAGGAAAAGAGTGCCCGCCGAGTCCCAGGTAACTTCCATGGGGGACGGTCGGCGTGTAGAGGCACGATTTGATCAGTGACTTGTGATTACAGATAATCATGGTGCTTTTGTTCTATAAAATTCCCCATCACGAGCGCCCCATGGTCGGTCCTATATTTGGTCGATGTCCTTCGATTTCTCTACGATCCGAAAGATGGCGATTACGAATATAGTGCGGGTCATTTAATTAGACCCAAAAAGAAGGTATTTTTTTAATCTAAAATTAACAATAAATTAATGAAGCGGACGGCTTTTTAATGAAAAATTATTCAATACGGTAGATATGAGAAAAAGGTGGAAGTAATCGCGGTACGAAGTTAATTAAAAAAAAGGATTTATGATATAAAATGGAATTCGTATTTAATTTGTGAATAATTAAATTATTTACCTAAAAAAATAAGATTTAAATACAGAGGCCGAAGACAAATGGCTGTTGTAGACCGACCGAGCTCCAAAAGTGTTCCTCTCTCGGCGATTTGCAGACCCCATCCGATTCCCCGAATTAACCCTGTTTAAGCTCACGTGTGCCCGAGATGGTGCCTCCTCGACATGGGGGTTAAATCGTAATCTCGCGCTTTCAAAGATGAATGAATCGGCCGTGAACCGGACTGATTGTTCTGAGGGAAGGCGTTAATGCTGTGTTTTTTTCTTTCCCCGACCTGTTTACGCTTGCCCGTGTTTCTCTCTCACTTCAGAATACGGAAGAAAGCCGCAGAGCTACAGCTCAGGTAATTACTTCGGCACGGAGAAATTCGATTCTTTTTTAACAGCAGAAGAAAAATCGAGCCTGCTTCTTTGCTGAAAAGCGGCTCCCTTACTTTCTCGGTCAGTTCTTGGAGTGTGCACTTGCTGGGTGTCTTCCTTTTTGAGCTGCTGAGTTGATCAGTTGGTTTTGTTTTCATAGGAGAGAATTTGGGTGAGAATTGATGAAATAGAAGGATACCTGGTCAGAACTTTGAGTGGAGATCATTACGGTAGTGGCAGAGAATGGCATGCAAAGGTTTCTTGGTGTGTCTTCTGAAGCTCCTGAACTTCTTGCTCACTCTCGCCGGGCTGGCTCTAGTGGGATATGGGATCTACCTGTTCGTTGAGTACAAGAGGGAGCCGAGTGACTCTGTCGAAGTCACACCCTTTAGTGGTGAAGAAGATTCAATTCCGCTCGGCCGGCCTATGCTCCTGGCCATCTCCTTATCTGCCAGTACACTCGTGAGCTTGCCCAAAGCTTGGTATGTATTCTCACCTTTACAGTTGTAGAACTGGAATTGTTGGCTGATGATACTTGGTATTTGGACGGTAATTCATAGTACTGCAAAGTTAACCTTTCGAATACTGAGTCAGAGAATTCCTCTGAGTTTCATTCTTGCCAACGTGCTCCCCTTTGGATCGGCGGGAAAGAGTTTCATGATACCTGAATTAAGGTAGAGACCTTGACGTTTTGGGATGACGACAAGGAAAAAAAAAATTTCAAGAGGGAAGCTTCTGGTTCTTGTTCAATTACTATTTGCAAATGCTAACGAGTTTGTGAAGTGGCCTATTTTTTGGTTTGTATTCAAAGGTTTCTAACTCTATATGGTCGAGTTAGCATAATTAGTTCTCTAGTTTCTGTGTTATATTATGATTCTGTCCACTACACGGAACACCAACCTTTGTCTAATAGTTCTTTAATGGAAACAATAATTGTGGTCTCCATTTATGCAATTTTGGTGAGAGTTGGTGTACGTTTACCTCTTGTGAAGCCCTAGTGAGTTGATACTGACTGGGGAATTGCTGTAACCTCTTCGAATTTATGATGAATGATTGGGATAAAATGGCTGGTATCTATTATAAACTTTCTATTCTTACTTTAAAAATGAATTAATCCTTGTTTCTCCCATCGATTGTTGTCACTTTCAGGTTCCTGTACCTATTTATCGGTATTGGAGTGATCCTTTTTATCATATCTTGTGTTGGCTGCGTTGGAATCTGTGCTCAGAACATCTACTTCTTGTGCTGTGTATCCTTTTCCTCATCCACTTTCATGCTTTATTCTTGGTTGAATATCATAAAAACAAAATCCGTCTATTGACACAGTCAAGCATTTTATTGATAATCAAATTGTTGGTGAGTTGTTTCTTTAGCTGAACTCAGTACGCTGTGTTAATAGTCCTTTTGATCTTGGGGGAGTTGGGATGTGCAGCTTTCATTTACTTCGACAAAAGCTGGGAAGAAGTAGGTTTTTCTTTTAAGTCCTCATTGTTGATCTTTTGAATCTCTACATTGTAGACTCGCTTATTGATCTGAGGCCTGTAATCTCCAGGAAATTCCAACAGACAGAACAGGAGATTTCACGATGATATACGATTTCCTGAAAGAGCACTGGGAAATTATCAAATGGGTTGCTCTTGGAATTGTAATCTTAGAGGTAAGCTCCCCATGATCTATTATGTTCTTTCTGGTAGAACCTACTTATATCAATGTTCACTGATGTAAATTGCAGCAAATTCAAGTTCCTCATGCATATATATGTAGGTTCTATTTGGTTTCTGACAACGGCTTCCATCTTTACTACTTTTTTAGGAAGGGAAACTTTTAAACTGAGCATCATTTTCTGCAAACTTCGAAAATCAGAGGCAAGTTTTTTTTTTATCATTTTAAAATGAATTTTCCGAACAGTACAAACAAAAGTAAGGCAGGGCTGTATATTCTTGCAGCTCTTAAGATTTCAAACTCTAAGCTGAAGTTTGTTTTGATTTCTCTTAAGGGGGAAGTCTAGGCTATACTGGACCTGGAGAGATTGGGGGAATAATCATATTTTCCAGTCCCTTAGGAATGCTAAAATGCATTCTTTCTGTTGCACCTCTTCCATGACCTTTGCAATGATGTGCTTTGTGACTACATAACAGGTTCTGATATTTGTGTTGGCCCTTATAGTCAGGGCAGCAAACAGACCAGCTGAGTTTGATAGTGATGATGAGTTCATTGCCCCAAGACAACAGATTCGGCAGCCTCTGATTAATCAGCCACTGACCCCAGCTCTTACTGGTGGCCCTGATCAGCGGCCACATAGAACCGATGCTTGGATTACCCGTATGAGGGAAAAGGTGTTCATCTCTTCTATCTTGATAAAATCTACCGATCGTTTAACCTTTTGAAAATGTAACTCTCTGCACCCTGAAGATTTCTGTCTGGAACTCTTCGCATCCTGACTCTGAGGTAGATGATTGAATAATCTTTTAGAACTGAAAACTAATATCATCCAAAACTCCGGAAAGAAAACATCAGAAGAAACTTAGTCCAATGTTTGTACGCAACTAAATCTATGAAGACCTCTTTTAATCTCTGAAAATGGGGCTCCAAGTTGTGAGTTATCTGCTGGTTTTGATCATTCTGGACGACTTCACTGAATTGGTGCAAACTAGGATCATATCTAGACTAAAACATTCAATTTCAAGGTAATGTCTCTCCCTGCCTCTCCGCTCTGAGAATTCTTGTGTAGAGTAGAGTTTGGCAGGTTGCTTAGTGAATTGTTAATACATTTTCCTTGTTTCTTATGAATACAGTATGGACTTGGTCCTCCGCAGTCCGCATACAACGTGTCTGAAACAGACAGGATGCAGCAAGCATCTCAGCCAACAGAACGCAGGAGCCGCTGCACCGTAATGTAGTGTATGTAGTAGATAGGGTTGCAGGACTCAGCTCTACAGTCTGAGCTAATAATTTGAAGACTTTGTAAACCGGATCAGAACTGCTGCTCTTCCTCTTCGCCCTTTGTGTACCTATGAGAAAAATCCTCTCCTATCTGTTACCTTCCCTTTCGTGGCTTCCATTACCATTTCTCTTTGTAAAATTGCATGTCGGCCTGAAGTAGCCCAGTGCAGGCATGATTACTTCGTGATTTGGGCGTTCTGGCCCAGCCCAAAATGTCTACAAGAATTGTTTGAAAAATAAATCTTGGGTGTGAAAATGAATTTTTATGTGTTACGGTTGACTAATCTGATTTTTATATTAATTTTAAGAAGATATTAAAATAAAAATTATATTTTAATTTGTTTAGATATAATTAACCCTTTTTTTTAATTTTACCACAATTTTTTTCTTTTTTTAGAAAATAATTTTTATATTTTCAGATTAATACAGCCCAGAAACCTCTCAGACAAGGCACGATTTTTTCAGGCAGCACCAAGTATTGCCCAAGTTCTAATCTCAGGGACATCTAACTGGGAGTAGCAATGAAATCGCCTCCCAGTTAAGTGGATATCGTCCATACGTCCGTTGGATCAAAAGAGTCAAACGTACTTTACCTGCTGATCATACTCAAATCTCGAGATACTAGGTTGTATAGATCGGGAAAAAGAATTAGAATCTGACAGAATACACAGCCATGTTGACATCCATAGCAAATTTAAATACGCCAACTTATGTTAGTACGGCTTGCAGAGGTGTATTGTCCTGTCGGTTGCTGCTGCATGCATCAAGAGTCCCGAGTAGATATGGAAAGTCTATGTAACAAATCTTTGATGTTTTTGACTCTGTTTTTCCATATGAATGGGTGGGTCTGGTGTCAGAGAATTGTGAAGAAGAAGCAATGTTTCGGTTTCTTGTCGGCTTATATTTCCTCTGCGAACAGTAAAGAATGAACCGTTCATTCCATCTATTTGACAACGTGTGTACTTGGTTAAACTAAGATTATGGTTTATACCAAGGTTTCGGTTGCCATTAACCCCGCGTTGGTTTAATCTCATCTTTCGGCTACTATACAGCGCTACGTCTTCTGGGGACCGCCACCTGTGATCCTATGCACAGATTTCAAAGCCAGGAGTTTCCACCCGAGGGAATTCGTGGATTGATTCTATCGATTAAGAAAGCCGGCAAGTTGGTTGGATTAGTTGCATCCACCTTGATATTAACATCTTCAGAGGAAGTGCTTTTTTGTAAGTTTGGTGTGAAAGCACACAAGAAGACAACATAGGATATTGAGAAGAAACGAAAACTCACATTCTGATGCAAGCATCCACTGTTTCCGCGATTCTGCTCATAAATTCTTTATAGACATCTCTGAATATATATATATATATATATACCTGTCACATCCTTCTCTTCATGCCGCACTTCATTTTACCGAAACAACTACTTGGCTGGCAACCTGCATGCACTAAACGATGAGGATGTCCTTAATTGTCACGGTCATAGTTCTCGCCCTGCGGTGTGGGGTGGGAAAGTCAGTTGATGTGGGGTCGCTGAGTCTGGATTACTACAAGGAGAGCTGCCCTCTGGCCGAAGAGATTGTCCGGCGGAGTGTGGAGCGTGCGATTCTAAGAGATCCCCGGATGGCCGCCTCCCTTCTTCGTCTCCATTTTCACGACTGCTTCGTCATGGTTAGATGACTCAAACTGAGAAAGACGTTTGGATAGCTTAATTGCTGACAGCAGGATAGTGTACACGATCCCCACCTCCCTTTTGTACTTAGCTTCTCTTTGTATATCCTAAACTTGTGCCCTGTTTTGAGACCGAACCAGGGTTGCGATGGATCGATCCTACTGGACAGCTTTGGCGGCATAGTGAGTGAGAAGCAAGCAGTGCCAAACCTCAACTCATTGCATGGGTTCGAAGTCATCGATGAGATAAAGTATTACCTGGAAGAGGCTTGCCCCTATACCGTCTCGTGTGCTGATATCTTAGCTATCGTTGCTCGAGACTCTGTCATGCTGGTAAGCAAATAGCAGACTTATCATTTTCTGAGGAAAACCTTGGCCACACTCGAGATTCATTTTGCGATTCTATGGCTCACTACCGAATTGCTTCCATTGAAAGAGAGGAGGACCGAGCTGGGAAGTGTGGCTCGGGAGGAGAGACTCATTGACGGCGAGCTTCAGTGGCGCCAACCGGTTCATCCCTCCCCCTAATTCCTCCCTCGAAGGTCTCATTGCTAATTTCGAGCAGCAGGGTCTTGACGTAGGAGACTTGGTTGCTTTATCCGGTAAATTATTCTCCCCTGTTTTCGAGCTCTCAACCGTGCACAGCAGACTCATTTTCTGATCTGAGAGCACGAAAAAAACAGGTAGTCACACGATTGGAAAGGCGAGATGCTTGAGCTTCAGGCAACGTGTGTATCAGGACTATAACCCCGAGGAACACTATGACCATTATCAGAGGTACACAACCTTCCGAAGGGTCCTGGAATCGATCTGCCCTGAGTCAGGGGGTGACCAGAGAGTGACGCCCTTGGATTATGCGACCCCGCTTGAGTTTGACAACGAGTACTTCATCAACATCTTGCAAGGGAGAGGACTGTTGCATTCTGATAATGTGCTGGTGAATGAAGACCACGAAGGGGAGATCCTGAGTCAGGTTTGGTACTACGCATCGGATCGACAGGCGTTCTTCAGTTCATACGTGGAGTCGGTTGTGAAAATGGGAAACATCAACGTATTGACAGGTGATCGAGGAGAGATCAGGAGAAACTGTCGATTTGTCAATGCTTAGTAAACAAAGAGGCCTTGATTTGTCAAAAATACTCAACTCTAATCGTCTGCTCCTCGATTCCTACATCCTGATGATAATAGATTATGGACTTTTGGCACTCAGCATTCCTCACCGTTGCCGGTAATTTTAAACAAAAGACAAGACGTACCGAGTAAAACAAGATGCCAGAGTATGGAACAATCGGATTTTCACCCTCCTTTTCTTTCGATCAGCAACCTCCACGGATGCTATCTGTCCACCGTCCTTGACTGGAACCTACAACGACAGCTCATGGATTGTCAGACACGCATACCCATCTGTCACATAATTAGACCAGATGGCTCCTAAATCCATAAGCGTGTCCACCAGAGACCCTTATATGAAGGTGCGGAATCAAGGCCAGGATTTCAAGCTCCATCGGTTATGCAAATCATACTCGTAAAACATAATTAATATTTGAACTCGTAAAGCATAGATAGTATTTGCTCTCCTTGCTAATTATATTTTAGGTATAAATTCTGCCCATTTCAAAAAGAAACTACTGAAGACGATAAAGCATATGTACATTTCACTTGGACAGGTTCCCTCATTCCATAAAAGATTCTTGAAACCAATTTAAACATCAATTTCAGCAATAGAAATTCCACATTTCAGCTTGGGCAAGCATAGATCTTAGATAGGATTGAGCACAAGGGCTAAAGTGGCAACTTGTGCTCAACAACAATCCATTATCTTGCCTTCATATGTTCTGACTGCAATATCCTCCCGCACATGAAATGTGTGAAGTCCCCTGTAGATGGAAGACCACCATCTTCATCTCCAGTGCTCTCTGTCAAAAGACATGTTCCTGATTTCTCTTTTAAATGCAACAGTTGTGAATTTAGAACCAATGTAAGTTGCTTCCTGGAGAATTCAATCATTCCCAGATTTGCCCTTATAACAAAAGACAAGAAAAATCTATCATTTCAACCACCAGCATAGCTTGTTGCTCCATTACCCCAGGAAGAAGAATTCCATGGGATACAGTGGCAGAGAATGCAGGATACCAGTCTCAGGCCCGGCATACTACCCTGGATGCCTGCAGTTCTAAAGTTCTGTTCTCAGTTCCCACAACAGATTCAGCAGCCCTTTGATCCTCTAGACAAAATCTCCTTATACTTTGGAAAGTTTATATTGCAAACAGATGCAAAAAGGCCTTTTACTACAGATTCGTCATCCACTGTACAAAATGCAAGTTCAACTTTACCTTGCCTGCCTCTAGAATAACTTTCTTTGAGGCATGAGAAGCACAGCAAACATCCCCTTGCATTTTTTCAGGATATAGATCACCTGCAGAAAAAGGTAGGCAGTCATAGCTGTATTGCCTGGAACTCCGATGCTCACAATACTTGCATGCCATTTGCAAGCATTTGAAGCATCAAGATCACCAACACTACCCCTTCCTCACAGAATCCATAGCTAAAGTGATTTGGATTGGTTTCTTAGTGTAGTTGACAATAGAAGAATCATGCCAAAGCATCAGGTTCACTACTGTAAGGATTGCAGCTATGGTGCTCGTATTGAACGTTAATGAGCAGGACCATCCTGCCTTGGATCATACATGGCATAGACATAGATTCTTGAAGACACCAAAAAAATGCAAGCAGAGAAAGATGCTTTAGCAGCAAAAATGGAAAGTGGAGGTAGAAGAAGTACCGTTTGACAAAGGTATAGACTTTTCTCAGGGCATATAAGTACGTGGAATACCCCATTAGAGCTCAAGGACATTATGGCAAAGGGCATGTTATCTGCCAGTTGAATTGATTGTTCAAATGAACAGGATATAAAATTGACAGCCAGGATTTGAACTTAGAAGCACCAAGGATTTAGAATGCTCTATATATGTTAACTTTGTAGTTTGTATAGTTACCATATGTTGACAGAAAGAAATTAAGCATGCCAAATAGAGGATTTGGTACGCAATACATGGAATATGAACATGAAGAATAAAGATCAAGTTAATTCAAAATCTAGAAAAGGAGTTCCATTCATATTTGTACAGAACATGGATGTAGTAGGGAATTAGAAGCGCCATGATTTGCCAAAAATTTGATCAATCTGGACCTTTTTGCACTCCTTTTGAACTACAAAATCATGACCAATCCAATAGACATGGACAGAGACAGATACATCCTTTTATTTTTTTTTTGGGATCGCATGGAATGATGGAATGATTTTCACACAACATTCTTTCATTCAGAGCAGGAACTAAGTAATTCATTTTTTTCAGTAAGAAAAAGCTAAATTCACATTTCAGTAAACCCAAATCCAAAATAGCAGTTGAATCAGATTGATCACACAGAAGATACAGATTTCATTGATAACAACTAAAGACTGAGAATGCTTCTTATCATGGTCACTGACAAATACTAAAACTGGAATAGTGATGTGAATCACACCATGTGGTTCATCTAAATCCGCCAAATCCAAGAAATACCCTACTTATGTACAATTCAATACTTATGAAGAAGACTTGATCGCTCTTTTCAATTCACTTTCTACATCAAGCGACCGAGTCGCAGACCAACTCAAACCCATTCCATTTTCCTCTCTCCCACTCCTCTTATTCCTCCATATCTCGAAGTCTCCCTTATTCTCACCCAGCAGCGGTGACACAGAAACCCTTTTGCCAATTCCCCACCTCATTTCCTCCAGATATTGCTTCATCTCCTCATTCTCCCTCTCAATAACCTCCAAATCCCTTCTCATCCACAGCCACAATCCCTTCAATAACTCTGTGCCACCGGTACGAATCTCACTGCTGCTCTCAGCCTTCAAATTCTTCACTTCCTCATCCCTTTCCAAACTGATTTTCTGAACCGTTAAATATGGCATTGTACACCCAAACCCATTGCCAGGAAAGTTCACACCCCACCGAAAGTTCATCCTCAAATTCTTCGTTATTGTCAATGCCGTCCTTGCCCCAAACGAAACACCAGAGCAAGCATCACCCCTGTTCTTGCAATTCTCAACCCAATCAAGGTTTCCCACAGGGTTAGGCTTTGTCAACCTGTTACCGTTGACACCGCAAGGCTCCAACCTGAGCTCCTGCCGGGTCACTGAAGCCTCTGCAGGCTGCAAAGCAGGTCCTATTACACCATTTGGATCCGACCTGAGATGATCAGAAGCCTGATTAAAGCGAGGGATCGTCTTGACCGCGAGGTTCTTGGAGTCAGGTGCCTCTGTTCTTAAAAAACTACCATTTAAAGCCGAATCCGAGGCCACCAAGGGCTTAAAGATCGAAGTTTGACTCGGTTTAGAGTTGGAAGATGCAGAGCTGTGCATGGAGAAGTGGCCAATTCGGGGCTTGAATTGGAGGGAGAATATAGGGGTGGAGTGGCTCAAAGAAGGGGAGAGAGGGAAGTGAACCGAGAAGGAGAGAGGAGAGTCCTTAGGGGAGCCGAACAGGCCTAGGCCGGACTTTAGGGCGACGGAGAAGGGAGAGGCCGACGAAGGCGTCGCGTTAGGGGAGTAAGAGAGCTTGAGGGAAGGGCCGGAGGGAAAGTTTGTGGAGAGGGAAAGGGAGAGGTCCGAGGGGGCCGCCGTGGTGGCGGTCACGGACGTGGCGAAGGGCTGTGAGAGGACCGTGATGGGGATTTTTGCCTTGAGGATCGGCTGCTGCTGATCGCGGCGGCCCTGGCCGTTGTCATTCCCGACGACGTGGCAGGGGCGGCGGCGCTCCGTCCTGTCGGGAAAGTTCAGTGAGAGCTTCATCCCTGAGGGGAGTGACCGGTCAGAAAACGAAGAAGACGGTTAAGGGCTGGTCGGGAGTTTAGTGGCTGCAAGAGCTCCACACAGGGTGGCTTTCTTCCAGAGCTAACATTTTGGTAAAGAAGCGAGCGGTACTCCAAATTTACATTTCAAGCCCCAAGATATTAAAACATTTGTTTCGGATGTCTAATTTTATTAGATTGTCCCAAATCCACCCAAAGAGTCATTAGTGTGAACTTGGGAGCCGAGCCGAGCCAGAATACAGCAGTAAGAGAAGCAAATCTTGAGGATGTTCCAACTTCCAAGTATTAAAGATGTACTCTACGCTGATTGATAAGCATTATGTTCATACAGTGCAGACAATCCGATTTGAAAATGACAAGCTTCGCTTAATGATACTGAAGAGACAAGTTAATATCACTGTCTAGACTAACATCTCTCCTCAAATCTAAAAAGTTTATGAAGATATATGGCGGATTCGCCTGATTTTACTACTTCAGTTGAAACCAATTTCCTTCCTTAGTGATACAAATTGGGATTATGGCCGACCGAGTAGATGGCAGCTGGTTAGACTTCGAACTCGTCTTCCTCATCTTCTTGATGTTCGCATTTCCCTTCACGCCTGATGCATCTGTACCATTTTGCACACGCAATGTACACCGCAAGATCCACCGTCGTGAGAGCTGCAAGGAGGAAGTAAAATCTGTCGAGGTGGCCTCGGTTGAGGTTTCTGGGGATCCACCCGGGCATTTGGTCCTCGGTCGAGATCTTCATCACCATGGTCACGAGGAGGCTGCTCACGTAGTTCCCCAGCGAGATCGAGGTCATGCAGAGAGCGCTCCCGAAGCTCTTCAGCCCGTCCGGCGCCTGCGCGTTGAAGAACTCAAGCTGCCCCACGTACATGAAAACCTCAGACGCCCCGATGAAGCCGTACTGTGGAATCTGCCACAAGATGCTCAACGAGCTTGATCCCTCGCAGTGGATACAGGACTTCAAAGAATACTTGAGCCTGTAAATCTCCACTATCCCAGCAGAGACCATCGCCATTACTGCTATCACAAGCCCAATCCCCATCCTCTGTAGCTCTGTCAATCCCTTCGACTTTGTCTTCTTTAGCTGGCTCACGATTGGGTCGAGGACTCGCCGGTTGAGGAAGATGAACGCTGCCACGCTCAGGATGTCGAAGCTCGACATGCTAGCAGCTGGGATCCGGAAGCTCGAGATGGTTGTTTTCATGGCGGCACCTTGCTCCACGAACAAGGAGGCCATCTGGGTGAACACCACTGAGTAGATGATCGTGCAGAGCCAGATTGGTAGCAGCCTGAGAATGCACTTGACTTCTTCAACCTGGCTGATCGGGCAGAGCTGCCAACGGCTTGAGCTGCTGCCCCGCTTCTGGTCCTCTAAATCCCTCCATGTAATATAGGCAGCTCGGTCCAGGAACCTACAATCACAGATGCGATCGAGAGTCAATCATATATGAGATTGAAGTCCCGAGAGAGAACTGGAACATAAGTGTAATTAAACGGGTGGTCACACTTGAAGAATACAAACACTTCTTTCTTGCAATCCAAGTTTGATTCGGTTTATTAACTCACTTGAACCCGTGGGTGTGGAGTATCTTTCGGCCGCTATCAGCAGATCGGTCCTTGCTATCTGCATCATACAAGCCCTCCTCACCCTTCGGCATTTGAACCCTCCACTTCCTTGAAGCAGCGACCATCACTTGGCAGAATCGAGAGATCGGGTTCCCACACGGTCTAAAGTGCCGATACGTTGTAGTCCCACCAAGGAAGAGAACCAGTGCTGCAAAAGCGGATCCAGTAGACAGCCAGAACCCGAGAGCCCACATCCCTCCATCCTCAAAGTAGCCAAGTACAGTGTTGGAGACCAGCGACCCGAGGTTGAGCGCCAGGTAGAAGTAGCTGAAAAATGCCACCTTCGAGTGGCCTTCTTTGGGGTCCTCCTCATCGAACTGGTCAGCTCCGAAGGTGGCAATGTTGGGCTGATACCCGCCGTTTCCTAGAGCAATGAGGTAGGTAGAGAGGTAGAATAAGCCGATCTCAAAGCTCGAGTGGGAACCGCATGGAGTCTGCTGGTCCCCACAGCCTCTGGGTCGGATCAAGAACATGTAACATGAGAGCGACAAAGACACCAAGCCCTGCAATTGTACCGCGTTAAGCCATCAAATTATAGCCTGCCAAGCCAAACAATGTAACTAAGCTGGAATCTTGCAGGAAAGTGGTTTGAGGTCAAACGGAGTCCGGTTTGTGATGCTTACTATGACAAAGATGACTTGAAAGATGGCACAAGTCTTGTATCTGCCCCAGTAGGAGTCGCTCAGAAATGCTCCGACTAAGGAGAAGATGTAGACTGTTCCTGTCCACTTGCTCACACTGTTAGCAGCATCGGCATTGTTCTGCCCGAGCACCCTCGTCAGAAACAACACCAGGTTCACTCCGACACCGAAGAATGCCAAGGTCGCCAGTCCTTGGTTCACTGTTTCATTCCAATTTTGCAAAGAGAGTCAGCTTGATTCAGATTTACTGTAAAAAGAAGGTAAAGATCATCCGACGATATCGGTAATTGCAGGATTTTTACGAGCAAAAAGCAATTTCCTAACAATTTTGGCTTAACACGGTTGCTAGTGATGGTCATCCAAGTGTCCCGATCCCCCATATCTACTTTCGGTTTATTGTTATCTTCCCGGATCGATTTGAGCCCTCTCGCTTAAGCAACGTGAGCAATATGTTTCAATAAAGAAGAAGAAGAGGAAGAAGAGATGGAACAGAATCATGCTTTTCCAATTGAAGAGCAGACGGATCACGGCAAAAAAGAATTCATCAAGCACCACCACTCAAGCTCATCCAAAGGCACTTGCCTGAATTCCCTATGGAGGAAGAAGCTTATTCGGTTCCACCCATCATCGTATTCCCAGGTATTATACTTTCATTTTGGCTAGTTATCAAAAACAGGCTGACCATTCTTGATTGAATCGCCGCACTAAAAACGAGGAGTTTGGCACTTCCCGTAGGCTCTATTTTATTGAAGAAGACACCAAACACCATTTATTCTTCTCCAAGGGTAAGGGGGAGCCCTATGAACCACAAAAGGAAACTTACTAAATTGGGATACCAGGGTTTGGGTTGTAATCGTATTGCTTGAATTATTGTACTGAATTTCCTTTCGGGTGTGTACCCGTATTTGGGAATTCATGCTCTTTTTATGCACCTTTCACTATATTGGACCTGCTATGTTGGATCTGTAAATTTTCTAAGTCTGTCAGTAAGAGTAGTGGTGATTGTGATTATCAAGAAATAAAAAAGGGGAGAGGTGTAATTGTGACTGAACATGGTGTGCCTTCTTCCCCTTCTAGCTTCTATCCAGGAAAAGGGTAAGAGTGCGTCCATGCCATAACCATGTTCCAAATTAAGGTCTGAAAAGTTGAACCTGAACCTTGATTTCGAACTTCCCTGTATCAGGCTTGAACTTTAAAGACGATGCCATGGCTAAGAGGGACACGTGGCACCAACCCATTTCACGCGGAGGAGACCATAACGTGTCCGGCTGGCTCTCCTCGTTGTGGACATTATTTGCATGCTTTTTGTTCTCTGTGGTGTTCATCACCTTTGCCGTTAATTCACTTATATGCAAGCTGATAACCCCCCCGGTCCCCGCCGTTGCACGCTCCTAAAATCGTGTTGATTTCTCCCAATATGACGGACAGTTTTCGAGACCCGATGAGCCCTCGACTTTTACTGATCCCCAATCACTTGGATCGGAACGTGCGTATACACCACCCCCAATCAAGGTCAAGTGAAGGTATAGATGATATGCATTCGGCATCTTGATCCCAGCAGAGTAGTACGAGTGGAATAACATCTTTTGAAACATCCATCGCTTGAGATTGAGGCACCATCCAATTTTTTTAGAAAAAGATTTTTTTTTAAACTCTGAAAAGGCAGAAGATAGTAGCCATCATCTCATCATATCGTAGCCCCATCAAGAATCTATTGTCCTAACTCCTAACCCCATCCCACCGCTGAGATCATTTTACCTAAAGTATTACTCCACCTTTAATGCGTAAAATATCCACTTAGGTATGTGTGAAGGGTTAATCAAATATTTTAATATTAGCCCATAGTTTTTTAGTTTTTACTAAAAAAAAATAAATATTACGTATTTAAAATAAATAAGTAATATTTGATTCACATCTCTTTAGATTTGATACATATCTGTAGATTCCTCCAAATACATTTTCCCTTTTTTTCATATCCAAAACTTAGAAGCCCCTCGTGTTCTATGTTGTGTTTTTTTTATGATGGTTTCGGAGTGCCATGTTGTCATTTTCTCTGTATGGGCCACCTCTCTAAATTGCACCTTTAAAGTTGTGATAACTTATCTAGCATACCACCAAAGAAGATATGGCCAAAGGCACCACCACACCCCACCCTAATACTCCACTCCTGGATCGTTGTTCATCGACCCGCCTTGCTCGAATTAAACATGGATTTAAGGTTAAGTTCACCTCCAGTACAGTTCAATTATGGCGCTATATATACACGTGCACATGACAAGTTCAACGCGCTTCCACCTCTACTTTACATTTGCAGATTGAGAATTCATTATGTTGATTATGGGACTCCGACCCTTTGCGATTATATGTCCTTACCAATTATGAACTAACTATCTATGCTCCACAATCACACACGCACGCACACGCACACATACTATATGTGATAATAGATAGTATAATTAATTAAAAGGATCGAGATGAAAGTCTCATAATATATCAGTGGATGCCAGATGCCAAAATCATCAATAGATTATGTTCATTCCATGAACAGAGAGAGCTTACACAGGATGATGGTTCCAGCAACCCACTGCCCTGTTCTGTCCTTGATCGCAGGTTGTCCCTTCCAGTCTACTGTTCCATCAAGGGTGCATTCCTCTCCTTTCTCCTCTTCGAATTTGCCCTTCAAAGTTCCAAGAACAAGAACCGTCAGTCGACAACACACACACACACACAAAATCACAGTCCCGCATGAACCGGGCTGTGCCAATTAACGGGCCAAGATGATGAGAACCGAGATGGTTGCTTACTGACCTCTGAACACACTTCTAAGCGACCCGTCGATGGTGAGCTGAGCCTGTCTGGATAATGCATTTTTTAGGTGTCGGAAGAGAGCTTTAACGATGATGGATGCCAGGAAGAAGGAAGAAAGAAGTTGGGGAAGGGAAGCGAAGGGGCATAGAGTGGATATATAGAAGGCTGTGGGACGGATTGGACGGTGGAGATCTCGTGGGACGAGTCCACGTGGCCAAATAATCTTCCTTGACAGGTAGGGGACTGCAATTTATTTAAACTTCGTCATGTCCTGAATTTCGAGGGGTCATTGTCGGGTCTCTCTAATTGGATGAAAAACAGCGGATAGTATTAAACTGCGAAAAAAAATGTATATTATGCTATATTGTCAAGTGTTACCGGTTCATAATCGGGCTAGGAGATAACCCAAACGTATCGACTGTTGCCTTGCAAAAGATCAACCTCCTCTGTGACTGGGAAAATAAAATGATAGTAACGAACACCTCATGCACACGCATCGTCCTACGCACAATCTCGAATTTGTGGAATGGAATGAGAATAATAGTTTACATCCAAGTCCGACAGGTCTGATTCGAATCTGCGGACAACTCTCCAATCATTCAAGATTGCTACTCTATCGTTACAACGGGCGGGATATATGCCCCCCCGAACTTCATTCGACAGGCAAGAGAACAACGAAATTATGGGTTAGGCAAAGATGATATGGTTTTTCTGCACTAGCGTGAAACAAATAAAGATGGCAGCGTAACATTCCCTTTTGCAAATACTTGATCTATCACAAACCCTAATAATGCACGCCTTTAGTGGCTTTATGCTTCGGCCTGTTGTCGAGTGGTATATTCTCCTGTCTTTCCTATCAAAAAAACGAAAGGAATAATTAAGATTGTTTTCTATCTGCACCCATCTAATTCTTCAAAAAGTCAATAAACCCTAATCAATTCGAATTTGAGATCGGTGAGTACTTACTTAGGGGTAAAACTTCTCCCTCACTGAATTTTCTCCATTGAATATGTTTGAGTCGGAAATTAGAATTATCACAGTTATTATAAACCACATGCGTAGTCCGATACTCCATTTTAAATAAGTTATTAGACTCAAATCTTATTAATAGAATAAATTTATAATTTAGAGAAATTTACCTTTGATGACATGGCATCACTCAAACCTTCCAAAGTTGGATTTTCAGACATCAAAACTTGTAAGAAAATTTAAGAAAAATTATAGTGAAATTCTTAAAAGAGTATGTATAGTTGGTTCCATCACAATGGTAAATCCTAATCATCAATATTGTGACATTTTTATATGCTGATGTGGCAACATACCGCTGACATGTCTCATGATATGTCCACCGCATAAGTATTAATGAACGGCAGCTTGCATAGGTTTAATTAATGGGAGGAGTTAACAATATAATCTAACCAAATATTTAGGATTAAGTTTTCGAAATTTTTTATGACTCACTTATTAGAAAAAAAAAAAAGGCCAAACTCTTAGAATTTTCGGTATAGCTCTCCAATGGAAACAACTATCCGGATGGAATGAAGCATCCGCATATTTTATGCAGTTGCATCGTAAAATATTAACAACAGCTAGATTACAAACCCACTTCAATGACCTAAAAGACTCTGAGAACGTTGGCACGAAGAATTTCCAATTGAGCAATCGATAAGCAGAATATACTCCATGATTAATGTTCTCCATTCTGCAGAAGCGATACAGGCGGAGTTTATATATATATATATATATACACACACACACACACACACACACGAGAATATATCACTTAAAATATGCTCATGCTCTGCGAGATTGTTATCCGATCGCAATTGAAGTGCTGACAGGAGCAAGTCCCGAACCGGCCCTGTAAAGTCCCTCTCCCTTCTCCCTTTCTATCCCGAAGACATTACTTGCTCGAATATGAGCCACAAGACTTAAAGATCGACCAGTTGCACTCCTATGACCTACCATTAAGCCTCGGTGTGGAATGCGTCTTTTTCCTCTTGCGTGACGGAGGTGCAAAGGATTCCAACAGAAATTCGTCTCTCTCTCGCTCTCTCTTTTTTTCGATTACATATCTTTGCCACTATTGGATGTAAAAGTGATTAATTTGTCTAATATGTCATAGAGGCTTTAGAAATTTCGATGAGGCCAGTGTCCGTGGCATTAAGGTGGCCCCGTTCCCCTTTAGAAGAAAAGTGAACAAGCCGAAGGACGATAAGTGGCATGTAGAAGGATAAAGGAAATTATGTGGATAACAATTGAATTCCCATGGCGACTGCTTTTGAGCTCCAAATTGAAGCGTTATTGTACTGAATGCCCTTTTGCTGACAGTGAAATATCTTCTAGGGCCAATGGATTTGGAAGGAAGAAACAAAGCTCGAGTTGGAGGGCGTGGTCATGAATCATTCAAAGGAAACTTGTGTACCTTGTCTGGTTATTATTTTTGCTGGCCTGTGACCCGGCCAACTTGTACTTTAGACATTATTGTTGATATCATAATTGAATGCGGGAAGCTTTTTTTAAGAAATTCTGATAGTAGAGAGTGGCACCTCTCAACTATTCCCAAAAATTTAATATTATATCATGATTAATTAATAGTACGGTGTTGACAATTTACTGGATCCTCTTGTGAGACCTGTGCCCCGCTAAGCCTATGTACCGCTGCCCCTCTTGTCATTTGTGAGAATACAGAGTACATAGAAAAAAAATTATGTAGGCCGATGATTAATTGTTGAGGTAAGCTCATGATTAATGGTGGGCAATATCAGTATCATTCGAATTAGTTATGTCGGTTCAAATTGATAGATTTAAAAATTTTATGATTTGATAAGTGATTAAATCTTTATGGATCACTTATGAGTATAAATATTTGAATTCAATATAATCAAATCATTTTACGAGCGAGGTGAAGTAGCAAAAGTCTCCAATAATTTTGGTCATCAGCACTTGCTCTTAGTTTCACTTATTAATATGCTACCTAAAAAGTTAGCTACGAATTTATTATAAGTCCAAATGAATAAGAGAGATGTCCAAATCTATACTATGGATGACAACATTGCAGTAAATGCCTTAAACGGTAATGTTAGTCCTGCGGCTGAAAGCTCTTAAACCAAAGCAGCAGCAACCTAACCTTCCCTTTTGGGTCTGTGGAATACTTTATGACATCTAAGCATAGGGTGATTAGCAAAACACAAGATTACGGCTCTAGATCAATCTCATCATCAGCACGAACAAGAGAGTCAGCGCTCCATTTGCGTCCGAGAGGCGTCGTATCGGCTTCTGCTTCCTGCAATCCGAGATTGAAGGGTTCAACGATGGGTTTTCCCTTGAAGTCATTCCTAACCGAATGAAAGTAACTGTCTTGGCTTTCGGTGCTGTAGTTAAGACTAAAGAGATTGGGATCGGATGCCCATCTCGTGACCCAAATCGGGTATTCGAAGTGGTCATCATCTCAGCCCTTTTTCTCTGCACAAGAGGTTTTGAGATTTCGAAGCATTTTTTCACCAGTTGATATGAATACGACTGCGCAGCAATGGCCACGGAGGCCAAAGCAAAGAAGAAGAGAAAAGAAGAGAGAAGACAATTCCAACACCACCAATTCGTGCGACATGTGGGATCCCACCCGCAAAACATTGTACTTTAAACATGGGACATATAGATGTGTGTGTGTGTGTAAAAACTGAAGTCAGGTTTACTGTCCATTTTCATCTATACTTTATAAATTTCGATCATAAATTAATGGACAAGATCATATCAACCTAGAATGAAGTAAAAAGGAAAGTGAATAATTTCTTAATTTCATATCAATAATTATCACCACACTAGTACCTAGCACATGCTAGAAGAAGTTGAAATTTAGAATGCTTGTGTTCCAAATTTTAGTCTTGCAATTTCTCTATTTTGTCAACATTTGACTTTCTCAAAAGAGCATAGAAAATGGTCTGTCGCAGCAATATTTTTGTTTTCTTGATCGGTCGCTTGTTCGATTATCACATCTTTCTTCTATATCCTTATGAGCCGATGGGTCTCCTCTACTGTAATAATAAGGAGAAGACGAAGGAAGTTATTGTTGTTTGTATACGTGTGGAGACAGCAACACCCCATGAATTAGATCCTGTGTTCCCTCCTTTCTGTTGTTTTTCACTTTCGAGAGCAGATTACTGCAAATGCAACATATCCTGTGAAGGGGAAAAGGTAGGACGAGGAGGAGGAGGAGGAGAAAGACCAAAGCTACTACAGATAGAAACGGTGGCTAATCAAAGGAAGCCAAAATCGCTCAGTTAATCCTTTTTTTTTTTTTGGTTAATTGTTAATTTCATTTCCATTAATAATTTTACCCTTCTGTTGTTTTTGTTTTTCCACAAATAATACTAACAGCTATCAACTTGTGTTTGCCTCCTAACAGGTCAGATTCCACTGCCAGCTGTGAACATCAGTGTCGCGACCGAACTTCCATGGCATTGCGAGCTAACGTTGCGGCATCATGTGGAATTTTGTCAAACGTTAGATTGAGATCTGAGGTAGACAGCGACCCGATTCTCGGCCCCACTTCTCGAGCACCCTCATTGTTACAGTTTGGCTGCACCTCGAGTCGTCGGCATACTTCATGACATCTAAATTGCCTCGTATTTTACTGCTACTGCGTATGTATAGTGACCCTCGATAACAGAAGGAAATACGCAGCTATGCTGTGGTCTGTGTTCATATGACTGAAGTGTCTGTTAATACCCACCCATGTGAAATTTCCTGCTGCCGATTACACAATAGAGTCTCCGCATCTTTAGGGGAACAAAGGATTATCCAGACCGAATGTCTGGTTGATCACTTACATACTCGAATCGTCGTCCTCCTCCTCCACGAATTCAACTCAGAATGTGTCAACTATGCCCAGATAGGCTGATCGAGTTAATCCGGCGACAAAGATCCTCGGACCTTTCGTCGTGCATGGCATCCGAATAGATAAATGAGAGAGGCCTCCCGGAGTGGTTCTAACCATAAGCGCAGGACAGCACTTTCATCCATGGCCCCCCCTATTAATTAATATTGAAGAACACTTGTCACAGACCTAGCTAAGATCACGACATTAGCTGCATGTTAGATTGCCGCAGCCCTTTTTCTCCCACCCTTGAACCACCTCAAACAATCAACATTAGTAATTTATCGGGCTTTTTATACACTACCTTCTACACATAAGTTCAATGGGTCATAAAGACTCGAACTCAACACACTCGAGTGAAAAGGAAACGTCGAACCATCCAACCGATTATAACGGCATCTTATTGGGTTTCTTTTTTTTTTTTTTTCTTTTTACCTCCCATAAAAGAAATGCAATTTGGTTTCCCCTTATCGGAAAGTAAATGTAATTCTTAGAACAGACAGGGACTTAGTTTGAATGGGCTAAGCCCATAGTAAGTGCAGCCCAAGCCCATAAATACTTCACAAAATTCGGCCTGAGATGTAAGTAAGCCATAGCAAATACGGCCCACGAATAATGTATCAACTTCTTGTCCTCGATCCAATCTCAAGATCCCTTCTGCATTGACTAAATGCCGCCATCCTGACCCACATTTTAAATTGATAGAAATTTAATCTTAACTGCGAAAAAATTGCCGACCATTGGATCGGGTCCAAATTAGGTGCGAGTCCGAGAGCGGAGGATATAGATCCCCTTTTTGGCATCTCCCTCCTCTGTAGTCCTTATTCAGGGTATGTATGTCTGACTCTGATCGATGGTCTACTCGCAGAAGATAAGCCCATCAGTGTATTCCCCCGGAGAACTTTTGCACTGACGGTCGGTGGACTCAGTCGGTCCAATTGCTCCCACAGCGCTCAGCTTTTCTTTCCTGGAGATCCGCGAAACTGAAAGGGGAAAATGGGCATTAAAAAAAACTGCACCGAACAAAGAATCTAACCCAAAATATTATGATATAACAGTAATGAGGACTGGTTCCATTTAATAATGATAAAGTTTTATGTATTTTTAATTTAACATACAAACCAAATGGAAAGCATATGTGGATATATTATGTATGTCACTTCCGGCCTAATCAATAACAACGGCTTCCACTTGTGGCTTCCAAATTCGGCCAACAGAAATGCAAGAGAAAACATCTGTGATTTTGGATTCGGAAGAGGGAGGGTTGGGTTAGGTGGCAGACAAGACACCGTCGACTGCTGAGGACAAGCGACCCACGTTTGAATCCCTCATCTCACAGAAGATGGTCAACCACATCCCCAACTCCCACCCCACCCCACCCCCCCAAACTTAATTTGAATATGGTTGTTATTATTATTATTATTATTATTATTATTATTATTAAGAAGAAGAAGAAGAAGAAGAAGAAGAAGAAGAAGAAGAAGAAAGAGTGAAAAGTGGGGAGAGGTTGCGGGGTGGTAAGAGAGCGGCACGAGGGACGCCAGTGGCAGTTGGACTGCCAATCCTCAACGGCACGTAATAATATTTAGTAAAGGTCAAACCATGTGGAGATGGGGCAAATTACTTATATATATATATATATATACAATAGTTGTATATCACTTCACGTATATAAATCTAATGAATTCCTAATGATCTAAATCAGAAAATATTCGGCCTTTTCGAAAGATAAAATTTTCATGATATCATTTTTTTAATATAAATAATATATTATTTGAAAATTTTAATTTATATTTAAATCAAATCGACTCATTAATAGTAATATTTTCCTAATATGAATTTTTTTCATTTACATAAATTAAACTCAGTATATTATTTAATTTATATCAACATCTTAAAGTAAATTTTATCTATATATTTATTATAAGGGTTCGTATAAGGGTAATTAATTACCCTTCTGTTTAATATTTAAAAAAAGGATAGTGAATTTATTTTTTGGACCCAATTTGTCGCTCAAGGTGCGCACTAAAATTCATGATCACCTGCTCATTCACTTGCCTCTAGAAAAACAATGCATATTGTTAAATTAATTAATCAATCTACAGAGGTAGGTGAACGCAGCTTAAAAGCCTTAAACATATAATATATTATTCAGAAATTTTAAAATAAAATAAGACAAATGCGTGGAAATATCGAGAACCATTGAAATGTGATTTCATTATGACGGGCAATTCAAGAAGATAGTATAGGGCAACCAATTTGTTTATGGACCCAGCGATTACCCAAAGTAAGAAACATAAATTCATTTTTATTTTAATTTTTTAAAAAATAAAATTACAAAATAATTATCTCTAACATAATAATACATTATATACCCGTTTATAATTAGGAGATTACAAAAAAATTATTCCTTTAGATCTAAAATTTTTACTATTTATAAGATTGAAATATAAAATCTCGCTTAAATAAGAAATGATGGTGAAAATCGTCCTAACCCTCCATCCATCCATCGATTTTCATGTCTCGTGAGTTCATTTGAACCCACCCACCAAACAAAATTTGTTATGGTTAATTTAATAGGACTGTAACCCAAAAGTCTATTTTTATGCATATTATTTTTTCAACAACGAACATTAGAGTAATATCAATAAGTATAATGATGGGCACATTAGGCGTTAGTTATAATTAGGCTTATCTGCAGGGAGGGAGTCCAGAAGATAATTGGAATTAATTAAGGAGGGAGGATTAGGTGATGCCTCCCCCAGGTGGGAACTATGCTCGTTTTCTTGCCCACGTCAGCATGTCTCCAACACATGAATAACAAATACCTAAATTCAAATGGGTTGATGGATTAAAATATTAATTACTTGACTAACGTTGCAGACATAATTCAATTGTAAAAACCTCTGATACTTTCATTATCATTATTATTATTATACAAAAAGTAATTTCCTTTTTAATTTCACTTTTTTCTATATTATTATATGAAAGACAGTCAATTTTAAAAATAAATAATATATCTAAGGTACATGTTGGTGTATATATATATATATATATATATGTCTGACGTTCCTTAAAAAGAATAGCATATAGCTTCACTTTTTTTTTAATAAAACTAAAGCTATCACTACAGTCATAATTAATATTCAAATTCTTGAATTCAATTCTACCTAATCAGTATAAGAAAACACAATATAAATAATTTAAACATAGAACATTGTACTCATCAAATTATATTGTTGTGTGAGTTTTTGGATCATCAGACCACCGCCCTCGATTGGAACTTGGATATATATATATATATATATATATATGGTTATAAAAGCTTGACGTGTGATCTAATGAATCCATCGGTTTCAATTTATTTTTGAAAGTCTTAAGGTGGGTTTCAGTTGTACGAGTTTCGGTTCAAGCCTTGCTTGGTACCACGACAACCCTAGTTTTATTCTAGTCGGGTTTCCCCTAATTATGTCGCTTGAAATACTAAACCACGATCTTCTAGATCGAGCCGGTCAACGTGGTTCAGTATCTTATTCCTGGTAATGGATTTAAGGGGTCACGACGGCGTTGCATTCCTTGGACTCTGGAAAACTTGCGAGACGGTCTATAAAGTTATGTTAATTCCATGTAAGGTTCATTAAGCAATCTCATTTACCCATAAATTCGTCATAACTCTCTGTTGTCCAATGTTCTTCCTCGTTTTCTTCCGGAAAAAAAGCTTCACATTGAAATTTATAAGAGAAAAAAATATTTAATAAGTTTTATATAATAATAATTTAAATTTAATTTTTTTATGATTATTCATTGACTTGACATATTACGAATACTGAAGGTGAAAAAAGTAGTCCAATCATGCACCCCCAGGGAAATCCCAGCTCGCAATAAGATAACACTGAAAAAAATATTGTTAGAAATTATTGTGGGCTACAAATAGCAAAACGGGTTACGTGTCATCACGCTTCGTCCGGTCAATTCGTGTGCATGCTAGAGGACTTAGAATAAAAATATTAAAAAAAATTAGGACAACTAATAACCCATATATATTTTTACGCAAAAAATCATATAAATAAAATGCAACCATATATCCAATAAATAATTTTTTTAAAAAGGAATAATTAAAAAAAGTAACCAATAATCCCCAATCTCCCTTCAATAAATTAAATTAGCTTAAAACTTTTTATGCATAAAAATGTCAGAAATTCAATGTGATTTTAACGGAAAATAAATCTACAATAATTTGAACAAAGTTATTTATTTTTGTGCTTAAAAAAATAACAAAAATAGCGTAAGGATTATAGTGTGATGTGTGTAGATGACAGCTTTATCTTAAATCTTTTTATACAAATATATAGATATTAACAATTAATAATAAAAGGAATTAAATTTCCATTTTTTAATAAAATCTGTTAATTAATTAATTCTTTTCGTCACACACTATTTCATTTTCATTTATTTCGATCCTTTATCGCAAATCAAAACAAAAATCATATACTGTCGCATATAATGAAAAATCGTCAAGCTGTGGGCCCCGCCGAGGACACGAACTGCGAGTCAAACTGTTTCAGCCCCCTACCTCCGTCGTCGGTCGTTGACCAACCGATTAAACGTGGGCCCCACAGACACGAACACCAAATTTTTTGACTCTTTCCACTCCGGAAAAAAGCACGCGCCACCGCAGCGCGTGCAGCATACTGCTAGCTATACTGGGATCTTCCTCCCCAGGGTGCGGTGAGGTGTTGAACGATCGGACGGAACTGTCCTACAGGGTTTCCCACCGAATGAGCATATGAAATTCACCGTGAACGTGTGCTTTAAGAATGAGATTTTAATTAAAATAAAAGTTAAGATTATAAAAAAAGTTTAAATTTGTGAATTTAAACGAGTTCATATATAAATATATCAACATAATTTCGTAAAGAACTACACACTCAATTAAATGATCAAATATGTAAACTTGTTCGCAGGGACATTCTATCCACTCGAACTAATCATTGTGCTGCGGATATATAGCATATTAAAATCAATAATAGGTATTTTTTGATGTCTACTTCAGTGTATTTAGGAACTTAGTAAGTTTCAGCTAATGTAAATTTGCAGGCACATCAGCCCACTAATTAATAAAACTACATATATCATGATTATTTCATTTAACTCATAAATAAATTGGGCTTATAGAAATTTAATGAATAATTTGCATAGAGGATAAGAAAGGAGGATGAGGCTTTTTTCTTTTCTTCTCCTCTCTCTCTCTCCCTCTCTGGTGGGGAAGAGAGAATGTGTTCACACGCCCAACCCGCATGTCGTTTTAGGTCCCAAATCCCAATCAAAGAATTGGCGCTACCAACCAACTCTTTGACTTGCAGAGAAGCTTCCCGCCTTCACATGCAAAAATTCTCTCTCCTCCTTTCCTTTTCGTTTTAAAAAAACATATTTTTTTCTCCACCAGCCATTTTTTGCCTTTTTTAAATAGAAATCAATACAAAAATAGTAGTCACATATTTTCCCTACATTAATAATTAAATTTGAATTTTTTTTACCAATTCGGAAAAAGCTCTCTCGACGGCTCACCCAAAAATAGGATCTTTTCTATAGCATAGCCAATATTTTACATTTTTCTTCCTTATCGATAAAAGAGTGAGTCGAGAAATCCACATGGAGAAGACAAAAATGTAGGAAGGCAATATGTTGCCATGGTCAACCATCTTATTTTGATTCGAGTATACATATTTTGTATTTTGAGTTATTTAGTTTGGTTTAAATCAAATAAATATAATTTTAATTTTAAGATAAATTTGTAAATGATATAATTAAATGATTAATATAAATATTGTATTAATTAAAAAAAGTATATAGTTATTTATTTTTTAAATTTTATTCTTATTTTATATATATGTTTTTATACTTTTCCATAGACACAGTTTTTCTTAGCATACCATGTTTGGACAGTACTTTCGAGCCGGACCAATTTTTTGCCGTGGCTGGGTGCGAGCCCACCAGAGTACACTGAACGAGAACGTATATTTTTTGCCGCATGGACCTTTGCGGGCTAGTTAGTATAAAAAAAATTAATTTAATAATTTTTAAATAAATTCAAGGATTACGACAGAAGGGAAGACTGAATGGGAATTCGTGCCCCTTGACTCGGGGGGCGGGCAAGTCAACTACGATGCGCTCTACAGCTAAACATGGACGACGCGTTTTTGTACGTCAGGTCTCACCCGTCGATCACCCAGTGTTGCATGACCGCGCGGCCTACAAGCAGAATAACGTTGCTCGCTCAGAAATAGTGAGGACACTCGATCGAAACTTCGTATGGGCCCCACGATGTCTATCTAATGCTCGATGGACAAAATTGCCCTCCTAAACTTTGAACTTTTACCCCCCCTCATGATTTTTTCTCCTCTCTTTTTTTTGGGATGCGCAAATGGACAGCGGGTATTTGAGGTTTTCTCAGTTTTCCTAAATATTAATGTTTTTTTATATCTCGATTAATAATAATAATAATAATAATAAAGATTAAAATAGCAAAATTAATAATAGTTTCCCACAACTTCTAATTTCCACTCCCTAATTTCACTCTCCACTCCCTTTTTTCTATTTTATTTTTATTTCTTTTCTAGCAAAAAATTTACTTTATTTCTTGGTACTCCCATCTTTGTTTTATTAAAAATACATATTTTATCCACATAATTAAGTATACACTATTTTATTATAGTTATTTTATACTCACTGAATTATCCTTATCCATATTTCTATTAAAGTTAATGGTAGAGTTGTTTGTTGGATGGAATGAAATTTGAGGGATGGTTCTGGTAATAAAACAAGTTCAAGTTGTCAAGTGTTGATTTTTCATAATTTAAAAATTAAACTGATAATCTATTCATATTACCATTTGTTTATGCATGATATTCTACCTAGTGCTAACCCTAGAAATGTACATAGCCAGAAGGGATCGAACATGAACTTTGTCATCTTGGTTCGAAGTGGGTCATACTCCTCTTTGTCCCTTAGAAGTTAAAACTTATTGATATGAAAGGATAATAACAATAATAATAATAATTATTATTATTATTATTACCATTATCACAATACAAATTTTTTTATATTTAAGAAAAAGAGAAAATACTTTCTGAAGTCATATATTTTGAAAATATAGTAGTAAGTGAGTACTACAAGTGCTAATATGATCTAATGAGCCGTATATGTTTATTTTTATTATATGTTGAAGTTTATTATATTAAGAATCAATGTGAATATGATGGTGTTTAACTCTATCCACGTGTCATTAAGCTACGTGGAATACGTGAGTTGACATGTAAAGCAAAATATGATGTCACAATGTTCACATTGGCAATTCCATTACTGTAAGTAAAGGAACATACTTAAATATGCCGTGGACGCAAACATACGGAGCCTTTGCGGCCACCTTAAAACCTATAGGGTTAGTTTGTTATATTTATAAATTGTCATTAAGTAGGATTCATCTTCACAGTCAACAAGAAATAAATGAGTTTATTGAAGTCAAAATACGTTGTTTTTTTTTATTTGTCGGTTGGTTTTCATTGAATTTATAATGGAAATTTAAAAGGAAAGACGACAGGAATACCAATAACCATGAAACAAACGCACCAATTACATGCCCATTATTCCCTGAATTTAGTGATTACTCTCGATTTACGTTCTGTGCGGGTAGAAATGATCGGATTCAAAGTAAGCTGCCCCTCAAAATTTCTCGTACAATTCACGAGACTTTGGCCTGAAATCACAAAGGCTTGCATCTCGGAAAAGTGAGACGGAGATTTTTTGGTGGAATATCTTTTTGTGACATTCCAGGAATTCAAATAGTGGGGAAAGCCAACAGCTATATTGAAAGCAGCTCAAAAGCCCTTTTTCCCCATTTGAGCAAAAGCCACATGGAAGTCAACATTGAGAATTCTTGTGGGTGGGGGTGCGGCCTGGTTGGGGTTCTCCTCTGTGGCTGGAAAGAATCACGATACCCATTCCGGCGAAGGGTAAAACCGTCAATCCATACACGCACTTGAAAGGTCGCCTCGTGCAGACCGGGCCTAGGCTGGGCTCGGTGCGGTCAGCTCCGGAGCAGATGAAGGGACAAAAATGCCCCCTGCCGAGTGCCGCGGGCCATCGGGCTCAGGTTTCCCCACCTTGACCTCACAGTCACAGCTTTATTTCCTCCCATAACAAGACAAGAGAAAAGGCGGCCAGCGGGGCCGCGGGCTTGTAATTTTCTCGACAGGGTGTACCCATTTTCGGGAAAGCGGAGGGAGTTCCAACTGACGTGGGGCCCGCAGCCACGTCTCATCCTACGTGGCGGGCCCTCCGCAGGGACTCCATGTGTTATCCGTCAACCAAGAGCCAATAACTACACGTAATTAAACTGTCCCAAAAACAAACTACACGTAATTAAAAATATATAAATAAAAAACATTTTTATAATATCTGATAAAAAATTGGTATTTACTTATATATATCTAATCAAGTCGGTTAATTAATGTTAAAATCCTCTAATAATAATTTGTATTAAAGTTTTAAAAAATGATTTATGAAGGTTTTGAGTTAATTTTTTTATCTGCAAAATGGGAATAAAAATATTATTTAAAAGAGGATCCAACAATTTCAACTAAAAATCGGAAATAAAAAAAACTGCTTTCTCTCCCCCATTCCGTTGCTATATAATAATAGAAACAATTTAACATTTGAAGTTTTAACCTTTAAAATATAAATCTCTCTCTTTCTCTCTCCGCTTTCTTCAGTTCACTAATTTCTTCTGCCCCCTTCTCTTTCTATATTCTCTCACATTTTGCTGAGCCTCGCCGGAAAACTTGAGCTTGAGTTGGGAAGTTTCTCGGCGGGAGAGGCAGCAGAGGAGGCAGGGCCCGGAGCAGTCAAATGTGATGGGAAGCGGTCTCTCCTGCTTCAAACCGGCGAACCGGAGAACACAGCAACCGGACCACAGCTGCAACCAGCAGCCGGACGTCGTCTTCGCCGCCTCCGAGCCGTTGGATGAAACCCTAGGCCACTCCTTCTGTTACGTCCGATCCTCCGCCCGCTTCCTATCCCCGACCGCCAGCGATCGCTTCGTGTCCCCCTCTCAGTCCCTCCGGTTCGATGATCCGGTCCACAGGGCCAGGCCCGGTCCGGAGACCGGGTTCAAGGCCATCTCCGGCGCCTCCGTCAGCGCCAACACGGCCACTCCGCGGACTGTCCTCCAGCTCGACGGTCCTTGCGACTCTGCTCCCGAGACCTTCATCAAGGGCGGCAGTGTGGTCAATGGCTTCGAGAGTACTTCCTCTTTCTGCGCGTTGCCGCTGCAGACCGTTCCCCGAGGCTCCGGCGCAGGCGGAGACCCGGCCTCGGGAAGTTTCTTTCTCTCAGGGCCGATTGAGCGTGGGGCTCTTTCCGGCCCGCTAGACCCTGGCTCTGGCCCGGACGCTACTCGAGGAGTCCCTTTCTCGGCCCCGCTTGGTGGCGCTTATGTGAAGAGGAAGAGGAGGAAGAAGAGCATTTCTGGAATTAAAAATGCAATCTATGGGAACTTCTCGGAGAAGAAGCGGCCATGGGTGGTTCCGGTGCTGAATTTTGGTGCGAAGAAGGATGCTCCAGATGAGGGGGAAACAGCAGCGTTTGATACCAGAAACGATGTAGATAATGTGCAGTGGGCATTAGGGAAAGCGGGCGAGGATCGTGTGCATGTGGTTGTATCAGAGGAGCAGGGTTGGTTGTTTGTGGGGATTTATGATGGTTTCTATGGTCCTGATGGACCTGAGTTCTTGATGGACAATCTTTATCGGGCTGTTTATAATGAGCTTCAGGGCTTGTTTTGGGAAGTTGCTTTGGAAGGGGAAGAAGGAATGGCCCCAAACGCAGTAGTGGAAAATGCAGCGATCGTAGATGAAACAAATCCTTCTACAGAAAATACTGTTGAGGAAATTTGTCTTGATCCAAATCAAGATAATTCGGATATAGGATCAGCAAAAAGAGTTACATTCCAATCAGATGGAAAAGAAGCAAGGCGGCGGCGGCTATGGGAGTACCTTGCTGAAGACGATCCTGATGATGGTTTGGACCTGTCAGGGTCTCAGAGGTTTGCATTCTCAGTTGATGATGCTATCAGTGTGAATAATGCTGGATCTGCAGCTTCTGCTGTGAGTAGAAGGTGGCTTCTGCTATCAAAATTGAAGCATGGTTTATCAAAGCATAAGGAAGGCCAAGTGAGGAGGCTTTTCCCATGGAGGTTTGGGTTAAAAGAGAAGGTTGAGGTTCAGAACAGATTCGAGGAGGCAGAGGAGCAGGCCAATAAATGTGGCAGGAGGCGGAAAGAGGGCCCTGTGGATCATGGGTCGGTGCTCAGAGCGATGTCTAGAGCACTTGAATTGACGGAGAATGCCTTTTTAGATGTGACTGATAAATTTCTTGATACAAATCCTGAGCTGGCATTGATGGGTTCGTGCTTATTGGTGGTGCTTATGAGGGATGAGGATGTGTATGTGATGAATTTGGGTGATAGTCGGGCTATTGTTGCACAGTTCCATAGGGAAGAAGGAAGTTTGAATGTGGAGTCAGGCGTGAAGAGTAGTCAGGAGTCCAGTGGAGATGGTATATTGGAGGAATCGATTGATGGGAAAAGGGCAAAGAAGGCAGTAAGTGATACTCCTGCCCAGTCAATGAGATTGACTGCATTACAGCTGTCCACTGATCATAGTACCAGCATTGAGGAGGTAAACACACTGAACTTCAGGATATCTAGTCTTTTGATTTTGTCTTTGGACTAGGTTTTGGAATTTGAATAATCAAAACTGTCAAATTCTGGTGTCTGATTTTTCATGATATTGATGCTTATATGCACAAACGTTCAGTTATTAATTAGTTGAATTGACAAGAAGTGCCTTGTGCCCCAATAAACACAGAATTGGCATTGCCTTTCATGTGCATTATTATATTGCTGATGTTGTTTATGCTGAATCATTTAGGCGCACTATTGTTTTTACTATCCAGTTCAATTTCTCAATTGAACTGTGTCTGATGCTGAAGTTGAGCTGTTGTCACTTTGGCATTTTCATCCTTGTAGTAACACGTGCTGTGATGGGCTTTAAGAATATCATAGGAAGCTTCCTTTTATATTTTACTTCCTGGTTTGTTGCTAGTACATCATCAATTCTACCTTAAGTTTTCCCGGGCTACATTGAGGAAGATGCTGAGATACCTCCTTCTAGTATTAGGTTTTCCTTTCCGTGGGACCTTTATAAGCTTGCAGCTATTTAAATCCCTGTTTGGATTTAATCATGAATTTCACACCATTGAAGCCATCTAAGCATATTCTTATCATATATAGTTGCATTAAGTATGGAACCCTTTATCTTGAGATATTTCCTTGTATTTTCCATGAGATCTATATGGGGTTTCTTTATGTTCACCTTTTCTTAAGGGTTCGTACTGTACCTGAAAGGTGTACATTATTGTGTACAAATGGTCTTTTAGGTTATTATGCACTGCTTCAAGTCATTTTTCTTCGCCAAGAAGTGTCTTGAGGTCTTCACTACAGATCTATGTCCATATCTGTGGTTCCTATAAATGAGTGAAGACAGACACGAGTGTGCTCTTATATATTCCTGAGTAGCATCTTGCTGCTAGTTTAGGCTGTCACCTGCCCTTTTATGTCTGACTACATTTATGATAACTAGTTGGGTGATCGATGTTTTTGGGTTGAGATGATATGGTGTTAATAAAATGAGGATATTGTAATTTGATTAGGCCCTATTGAATAATTAGAAAAAGTACTGCTCGTTCTTAGGTACAGCTTAAATGCCAGTTGGTGTGTTCTATTTGAAGTTTGAATTTTTCCAGTTGATTGCCATTTTTGTTGCACATTGTCTCCGGTAGAGTTAAGCTATTTATTATGGCTATTTTGATGCTGACACCAGTCTTAAGATGGCTTTTTCAATGGTTCAGTTTGGAAACTAGTAATACATTAGATATAGATTAGTGCTTTCTTGGAACAAATCTGGGCCTGTTGAGTGTGGTTTTCTCTTGGAAGTATGTTAATGACAACCCCGTAAGAAGTACAGATATCCTGTTAGGGCATATTGTGCATGAAAAATAAATGAGCAGATTGAGGAAATTATAGATCTTCTCTGCATGCTGTGTTAAATGTTACAGGCAAAGGTTTCATCATCGTTCGTCCATTCTATGAATATTCTCAGTTTTATGAACCAGTACATTATTTCTTGGAGTTTTTCTGTCATTATTTTCAATTAAATCTTCTTACTTATGCAGGAAGTCATAAGAATAAAGAACGAACACCCTGACGATAGCAATTGTATTGCCAATGACAGAGTCAAAGGTCGTCTTAAGGTCACAAGAGCCTTTGGAGCGGGATTTTTGAAGCAGGTGTTTTCCCAAATAACCCTTTTATAAAATGTTTTCCTTTTCAGAAATTATCATGCTTCCCCTAGA
The DNA here is from genome assembly GCA_900006705.1 of Sonneratia caseolaris. NCBI lineage: Eukaryota > Viridiplantae > Streptophyta > Magnoliopsida > Myrtales > Lythraceae > Sonneratia > Sonneratia caseolaris. Next base: position 1,887,864 of record CXYZ01009481.1, on the reverse strand, counting down.
TTGTTGAATCAGGTCAACCTCTTTCTGATCTGGTATTTGCTCTTTACATATGATAAATAGAGTTGATCTTTCATATTCATGCAGCCCAAGTTGAATGATTCACTATTGGAAATGTTCCGTAACAACTATATTGGGAGTGCCCCATACATATCCGCTTCTCCTTCTCTTCGCCACCATGAACTTTGGCCGAGAGATCAATTCCTGGTTCTGTCTTCCGATGGTTTATACCAGTATTTCAGCAACCAGGAAGTTGTTGCCCATATAGAGAGTTTCTTGGAGAAATTCCCAGATGGAGATCCGGCACAGCACTTGATTGAGGAACTCCTCTCTCGTGCAGCCAAAAAAGCTGGTATTTGGATAATCCTTGTTGTTTTTCCAATTATTCATTGGTTTGCTGTCAGTACGTATCCTTAAGTCAATTTGTGGCTTGCAGGTATGGACTTCCATGAGTTGCTGGATATTCCCCAGGGAGACCGTAGAAAGTATCATGATGATGTTACAGTTATGGTTATATCGCTCGAAGGAAGGATCTGGAAGTCGTCGGGGAAGTACTTCTGAGCCCAATGGACACACAGAATTCTTCAAGCCGGTAAAATCTCTTCCTCGTGCAAACGAGAAGTTTCAATTTTGGGGCCAGATCATCTGCAGGCAACTCAAGCGATAGGAGGAAATGATCGGGCCGTGTCACGGGCACAGCCAAGTCCTCGTCAGCGGTCGGCCTCAGCGAAAATGTGAGAGAGAGAGAGAGAGAGAGAGAGAGAGAGAGAGAGAGAGTTTCGTTATGGACGCAACTTGTAACTCAGCAAGGGTGCCCGTATAGATATGCCACACGGAGAAAGTTATCGAGATTGGAACTGGATGGTGGAGCGAGAAATTTAGAGGCAAAAGGGTAGTTTAGTCCTTTTAAGTAGGTTAGAGTAGGCATTGCGGTTATAGGTCTCTAGTTGTCCCCCCCCTTTTCCATTTCTTCCTTCATCTTTATATGCCTTTTTTGATCTTTGTTCAGAGCTTAGGTGCCCGGGAAATTCCTGTATTCAGAAAGTTGGTGGTGGGGGATGGGTTCATATAATAGAGAAAAAGAGAAGACGATCGAAGAAGCTCGGGAACTATGTAATCCGAAAGCAGGCTCTCTGATTTCCACTGGGCGCGATCTGCAAGATAACGGGAATTTTTCCTCATTTCTCCACCGTCGAAGCGTCCTGCCTTTTTCACCATCGACGATCGGAAAGGGAGGCTCACCATTTTTTTCTTAGGAGCTATGACTTCTTGCCGAGAAAGTGGGGTAGGGTGGCTCCAAGCTTTTGCTCGGTTCGGCTCCTGAATGAGGTCCGAACCGAGCAGAAACCGGAGAGACTGAAGTTCTGAATTGTGTACTGCTCTAGAAATCTGTGGTGTGGACGGAGTGGAGAGGCCGAATTCCGCTAGACAGACCTCAAAATTAGGCGGTACCGGAGGTTTCTGAGCAGATTGGGCCGCCCGTTGAGCGGGCCTGTGTTGCTTGGACTTCCGATGGGCCTGACAACAATTGGGCCTGTCATGCGGGAAAGCTTGTCCAGATGTGAGAGATATCAACGTCGTCTGAGATTTCGTGCTCGTAGCTCTTAGGAATTGATTGTGGTAGTTGAATGCCTCTTCCTGTTCCAGGTTGTTGAAAGATGAGCAGAGGAAATTCATAATCGTATCGGTCAGCGGCTACACCCCAAACTTTAATTAATTAAGATCTGTTAAGACTTCTAGATGATATCTGATAGGAAGCCAAAGAGATGGTGTTAATAGTAAAACACTATTTCTTTTGTGCTTAGGAGTTACTGATCTCCCTCTCCATGTACGACCGACTGGTATATCAGTATCAAGAAATTCAAGTTCAGTGAAAAAAAAAGTAGGTTCATGAAAGGTTGTGGAGGGATAATTTATCAATTCATAATCCTCCAATAGTCATATTTTTTTATCTTTCCGATAAAGGGATAAGAAATGAATTTATAATTAATACTTCGATACAATAATTAAAAATGATTATAAAAAAAGGTATAATGGCTAATTTACGTTCTTTTAACACCCAACTCCCCTTCAATTTATAATACCATCGATTCCAAACAAGGGATATCTAAGGTATTTCTTATAATTTCATTACCATCCCCTCTTTCTCCCCCTCCGTAATCCTCCCGTATTCTCCTCTCCAGCTTGGATAGTTTCAAGCTTCACTTCCCTCGTGCTTCTCTCCCCTTCTCCGGCTCCAATGACGATTTGTACAAGATTCGATACATCCCAAGCATCCCCACCTGGTGCGCTGTCACCGCCACCGGGCGCCCCCTATTTTGTGTCTCCTTGCTTCTCTATCATCTCCTCTATTGTTTGAGTTCGATTGCCGCAACATCGACAGTGTAGGCTACATAAAATGAGCTATGTGCCTGTGTCTTGGTTGTTGGTTGATCTGGGCTATCAATTGCTACATCTCTACATGGAATTTGCTCTCTATTCGTTTGTTACGCTTTGTCTTCCCTAACGGGCATGCGTTGCTGTCCATTGTTTGCTGAGTGGGATAGTTCGGCTGTCTTTGATGTGGTGACCGTGTTTTTTCTGCCAGTGTTGTAACTTCTTGTTTGCTGTGTTGCTTTCATCACTCGGACTGTGAGATTAAAATGGTTGAAGGCCAATCAGTTCTAAGCCGTCACCAGTTGCTCCTATTGCTCAGTCTATCACTGCTTGGTCGTTATCTCTCTCGTAGGCTGCTAAGGTGCCACTGTTTGGGGCCGATAATTTGCTGGTGTTTCATGTCAGTATGGGAGATGAGATGGTCGAGGAAGACACGGGGATCGTCGCAAGAAGACACTCAACCCCACACGCACGAGCATGACCATACTCAGTTCCTTTTATATCCTTTTCGGTACTATGCACAGAGAATTGCTGATGAGGGCTATTTTGATGTGTAAATTGTCTTGTGAACCTCCTCTAACGTATGATAAACCTATGATTGTCTCGTTATCCTCATCCTATGACTAGTGAATATATATATATATATATATATGATTGGTTTCTTATGTAATTCATTGCCTATTATTTGCTTCTACGTATGGATGGCTGGACATAGATTTTCAAATGTTTGTAAGATATCATAAATTCCGAGAGAAATGTCATAAAATTTCTTGAGAGACTTGGCGGTGGCCCCGAACCAATGATCCGTACATTATCATGCAAATCCATATACCAGATCCAAAGCTTAGTGTCGTCTGCCTCTGCCGATGCAGTCCCTTGGAATTCAAAACGAGCGTTAACGCTGCTGATATCTGAGAGGACATCAGACTAAAGAAAAGTCAAGTTCCATGGTTTCAACTTACGTGGTTCTCGGGAGACATACCACGAATATCTTCCATAAGTTGGCTAGCAAAGCTTGATAGATTATCCACAAAAGCCGGAATGCAGCAGTGGACGTCATTAGAGACCTGCCAAATTGAGTTGGCCCAAATTTTTAGGGCTGTGCCTACGTGGCCCACCATGTAGACGTTATCGCCTTCCATTTTATGTGGGTTTTGCAGGATTGAGATGGAAACCCGAGATCGACTCTTTTACTCTTGCTAGCATGTATACAGGCCGAACATGGTGTAACGTTCTACTGGGGGCTGGAACCACCAATTCAGTGCACTACTTACTATTGGGGGTTGGAATCAGGATCTTGATTGAGCAAATACAAGATGGAAGGTGTGGATCTCGTCTTGCTGCTCTTTATCTTTACTAGCTCGCCCTCACTCGCTATACTTGCTCGATGTGGAAGGAGCACAACCGACGGACTTTGAAATTGCTAAGATTGAGAACTATTTCAATTCCTTGCTTAGAGACTGACTGTGTCAGTTTAGGCTTAATATTCCTTTGCAAGCTTGAGCTTGAAATCCACACCGTGTACTCTTTCGTGCATTCTTTTTTGGGGGGGTACATTTTTGTGAATGCTATTGATTTTTTTCAATCAACAGAATCCAAGATATTTACTTATAAAATAGTCAATTATTTCAATAATTAATTAGATCTTATTAAAGAAAAAAACATTTAATAGCAATAGAGATGGATTAAGGTTCATGATTTGTTTTTTGAAATGGAAGGTGAATCTCTGCTTGATATTTACCCAAGTAATAGAGATAAGTAATCGAGCAATTTTCAAAGAAAAGCATCATTAAGGTGGGGGTGGGGGGGTTGTATAAAGACACCTAATCAATCGACAGCGATGGCTGATCCATCTTCACTTCGACGCAGATATCGGAGTCCTGGATGGGTGGCGGCTCATTAGCAGTACGTAGTCTCCCCCCTTCGATATCTTAGGGCATCCGATAATTATGTGCGAACATCACATCCGAGGCCGACGAAGCATCATGCCACCAGATCTAACATAAGATCACGTTTTCACCTAATCTAAATTATAGTAATCAACTTAGTCTCCGCATCCACCTCATCAGGATCATCACTTTGTTTATGTTATATATATAATATAATATATTTGCACGTCCGATGTCGAGGACATGTCTGGTGCAACATGTCTCGTGGCCCATTAAAATTAGTCCTCATGCGAGATGTTGTCAAGAAGGTTTTACTGGACTTTTCTAATTATTATTATGGTTTTCCTTTTAAATTTCAGGTTAGTATATAGTCAAAGCATTGAACCTACCCAGCTGCTGCTTGTCCATTCACGTAAATGACCTCTAAGGGCTTCGAAGAATGACCGTGAGTCTGACATGGAATGGGTTGAGGAAAGCATAGTTTTTAAAATCGGACCGGGCCGGGAACCGGTCAAGGTATGG
>CXYZ01009481.1:1847415-1882781 GCA_900006705.1 Sonneratia caseolaris | reverse complement strand
ATTGAATTTGACCTTATTTAAATAATAATTGGATTTTTTTTGTGAGAACCGGACCGGGTGAGTGGCCGGTTCCCGGTCGAACCGGTCGGCCCAGTCCGGTTTTAAAAACTATGGAGGAAAGGGTAAAAATGTATGGAAGGTATTACTGAAAAATAATTAAATACATAATTTCTTAATTTTAAATTAATAAACATTTGAATGTATCAGCATGCTTTTGGATGTACAATCATATATATATATATATATACATACTTTCTTTTGGTGAGAAAATTATTGCATTTCGATGAAAACCCTTTGTTTTCTCTCCACTATTATTCTTGACCAGATGGCACATTATGGCAGCCGAAGGTGGGGAATATTGCAAGTCTTTTCATCTTTTCTGCACTCATTTCATGATCACACACACACACACACACACACACACACACACACACAAAGTCACAGTCTCACCCACTTACGTAGGAAAGCAATCAGTGTGTTCCACAATGTCACCTCTCTCTCTCTCTCTCTCTCTCTCTCTCTCTTTCTCAAATCAAAACTCTGATGAGTTTTCTTTTAATTATTTTCAATATTTAGTTGGAGTACTGTTAAATTAAGTAGAAAGTTTAAATTATAGTAAAATTTTATATTATTATTTGAAAAAAATATAAATTTTGTTGGGAAGTTTAATAGATTTCGGGTGAAATTATTGTAAAATTTGTTGTAAAGTGATTGTAATACCATAATACCACCTACTTTTAGATGTAATGTGATTAACAATCATATCGTAAAATTTTAACAAATATAATATTATATTATAGTGAATTTTACTGTCAAATGCACGATATAAAATGGGATATAATATGTTTGTTGTATGCCTTTTAACATCCAAACAGGCATAACCCTTGGATACGGTTGGATTAGCTGAGTAGACAATATTGCATTCTTTCTCTTAAGTACAAAAAATTAGGTGATTTGAAAATGTTTAACTATCACTGACCGACTCCTCTAAATATATGAAATAGTCATGGCTGATGGGACGCTTTGGAAGAGGAAGATTAAGAAATTCAATTTAATCACAGTTGAGTATGCAGTATCTCACTTTATATATCTCGAACGACTGTTTGCACCATTATGCTACCCCGGGCAATTTGGGACATCAGTGACTACTTCGAATTAGTGGGTCATTATGGAAGTAGATTTTGAATCACTATGAACGATTCATTTTCTCTTTTAGAGAGATCACGGTGTATCGTAATTAGAAAGTGCTCTTATGAGAGCCCAAACTCCAGTACTTCAGTAAAATTCGCTTGTTTGGAGAAGCATTACATTGGATTCGAGCTCGTACGAGTTCACTGATTCTCTGGTGGAAAAGAAAAAAAGGGCTGATAGACCTTGCTACAAAGTGCAACTCATGAATTTGTTTTGTTCTTCTACGTGTCCGCAATTCTGGAAGTCAACTGGAAACCAATAATTTGGGTAGGGGATTAATGGGACGTTTTTGCCACCGCATTAAGCTGTCCTCCACGAGAAGAAAGAGGCACTCGACGTCTCTCCACGCATGGGTGTGTGATGCTGACGCTGCCAAAAAAAGTCATCAATCGGAGCCGTGAATGCGAATATCAAAGATCGGCATGTCAGAAAATGTGGAATACCATCGGCCTGTCGACGGCGATTTAGCATGCAATAGGTCTCTTTCTTGTGCACTGTACTGAGAGCTGTGTGGGAGCTGGCGTTGATGTGAATGTATCGCATAAAGACCAAAATTATTGCCACAAGGAGACAACAAAGAAAGCACAACGCAGGGGTTAGCTCGAACCGACACAATGTGAATACCCTTCAGATACACTTCGCGATATCATGGATTCAACTCTCTTTACATGTGTATGTATAATCCTTGATAAAATATAACCTGTACATAAATGTGTGTCTGATGGGTGTTCATGTACTGGGAAAAAAAGAAAAAAAAAATCAAAGAGGAAACAAAAAGAGCGAAAGGGACACGGAGGCCGAAAGCCAGTGGACAGAGACAGCGACAGGTGATAAGGTTTGTCGTCTCTGATGTTTTCCACTTCCCTGTTGAATGGAATGCCCTTTCCTCAGTTCCATCATCATCGATCACCGCGAAAATTAGTAAAAGAGGAAAGAAAAATCTACATCGATCATGAATCCCATCATTGGAGCTCTCTACTCTCCAGACCGATTAATTTCACCTGTCTTTCTTTGGTCCCGATATTGTTGCCGCGGTTCCCGTACATTAGTCCACCCCCTTTACGGTACATTCCCTTCTATCAAGCCGCGCTGAAGCGTGATCGAGAGATTGATTATTCAAACCGGTCAACGTAAGACCGATATCTTTGGCGTTCATTTTTCGTTCTCCGTTCACGAAGGTCCAAAAGGAGACCCTTTTTCTGTTTGTTGAGTGGTTTACCTCGCCAGACAAACCAACATTTGAGACAGAACACTTTGACGTAGAAAAGGGATCGGTCAACAAAATCTGCAGTTTTACCCACAGTATGCTCTAGCGTTGTTCATGGCTCTGGTAATGTCTCGTTGGAGTTGTTCAGTGATAAGCTGGAAGCTCGTATACCTGAAAACCCTAAGAACGAGTCAGGAATCAGCTCTGGGGCACGGGTAAACGCCATGGGAGTGGTGCAAAACACGACCGATAGAATCATATTCTCGTAGTCAACATGACAGCGTGGCATTATATCCTCTCATCAAATCGTCAAATTAAGACCATATGAATGTAATTGCTACTCATGAATGTTGAAAATTGATTTTTGAGATTTTGATCTGCCTGCCTTACTAAACTTGGCAGATGAACTCGTTAGATTGGATCTGACTGCTAAACACATAGAATTATGTTAATTTAACTGCTAACCATGTTGCCAAGCCGCTCCACGAATAAAGTCAACTACACTTTTTTTTTTCTCATGTTATTTTATATCAAAAAATCTTATGAGTACCGATTAACCCAAATTCAAGATAAATTAACTTGCTTATAAATGGTAAAATTCTTCACATATATATATATATATATATATATATTTTTTTTCATCTCATAAGACTTGTATATATTATAATACCTTACCTAAGAAGGAAAAGTACCGAATAATCTCAATGGATTTACTGTCAAGTCATTTATAAGATCTTGATGGCTAAATTACAATGTAATGTCTTTCTATTCATAGTAAACCGAGGGCCTTCTAATTACCATTAATGCATGTAGTGCTGAGAACTGACTAATTTGATCAGCTCTTCTTTGTCGGGCACATCGTGGCCCCTATGCTTCTCATCTTCCTGAAATGGGAAGACCAAGAATATACACGACACTCTTGCCATCATTTTCAATAGTTCAAAGGTGAATGTTCAGCAAAACCTTCCCTTTCCCTCTCTCCTTTTTGCCTCTAATACCTAATATTAAGAAGATTAACGTATTATATTTTGAGTACCCAATCAATCCATTAAAAAAAATAGATATTCCTAATAATATATTTTCTCCATTCATAAGATTCGAATATAATGCTGTACTTAAAGAAAATGTATCGGATCATGCCCACCTATGTTGGGACTACCTTTCTTTTTTGATGCCCATGATAAAGAGTTGGCAGCTGTCCCACTAGTAGTAGCCAAGAATGCCATTGCCGATACGCTAGTTTCACTAATAATAAGCTTCAAATGACAAAGACTATCAGTCGTTCTTCAAGGGTGGAAAAAAGGGGGAAATAGGACCTCCTCTCCATACCCAACTATATTCAATGAACTCCTGGTGTCTCACTGGGAGTCCAGGCCTTTTTTCTTTTTTCTTTTTTTATCAACGAAACTGTTCCGGTTTAAGTTATTTAATCCCATTGATGACTAGACTTTTGTCATATGTATATATATTATTATAGGCTGGTTTGGATATGATATAAATGGTTAGACGCCGACCAATTATTGACATGATCTTTGCTCGATTTAGTACTCATTCGAACCAATTAGAGCTTATCTAGAAAGTGGGTTCAAGATCATACTGGCCTAAACAAGCATCGAGGAAGGGACTCTACTTTCCTTCAGCCCTTCCAAATGAAAAAAAAAGGTATCATCACATCACATCACATTGGGACCTAAGGTTTTGATCAGTGTGATGGAATGAAAAGGAATGCATTTTCACGGATACTGAACTCCCCGTCATCAAATGCGTTCTCACAGTATTAAGCAGGATACGTGCTTTTTTCCGTTAATTTTAAATTGTATTACGAAGGAATTTATTTGATATAAGATTAAGAAAGATAATGAGATCAACCTTCTTTTTAACTATTTTCAAAGAATATCAATATTGATAGTTATTATCTTTCAATTGTATCACTCTACATTCTCTTACCCACCATAGGTATAGGTCATGTAAATGGTTTGTTTGCTTTAGCTCTAATTCCTAGGATTTAAGGAAAGACACACACACACAGACATCACATTCTCATGTGAACCCAAAGGTCGTCAAAGCCCCACCACATAGATTAAGCACTTTCGGAACATCTCCTTCCAGCGCTTGGAATAATTACGAGATGAATATCACTCGATTACCATAAAAAAATTAACACCTATTAAGTCATTTTAAGGAAAAAAATAACTAGAATTTCATTTAAATTTATTTGATATCAATAAATTACTATAAGTAATTATAGATGAATTATATCATTGTAATTATTGCTTGCACTGGTGGGCCTTAAGATGACACCATCACTTTATTTATTTTTGCCCCCTTCTTCTTTAATTAAAGGGAAAAAAAGGGAGGCAAAGTGTTTTTGTCCTACTCATGATGATGATGATTGATGGTGCTTAGACCCCTAAGGCATGACCAAGAAAATGCAAATTTCTCGCCAATCAGTGTTCCATTTTCTCTGAAATATACAGTATATTTTATGATTTAATATGTGATATGTATATACTTTTTTTTTTATATGTAAAATATTTATAATATTTATATTTGGAATATTAATTAAGTGAGATATGTGAATTATATGAAGTAAAGTGACCTATATTAATACTTATACATATATATATATATATATATATATAACTCAAAGTTCCCGAAGACTGCCCGATTAGGAAAAAAGGGAATGTACAAAACCATGTCGAGTTACTCCTGCGATAGATTAAAAATAGTAGAGAGTAGATAATGAATATGGATAACAAAAATAAGTAGGTAAAAGAAGGAACTATAATACTGAATTTATTCGGAAAAAAAAAAACACTCTAAAATATAGAAAGCAATCTTAATCCTCTCGACATACCATTCCTAAGACCTTTATATAAATCCCTTTTAGAATTTTGGGAATGGCGAATTCGTTTTCACGTTCGCATTAATTCCTTGCCTCCTTAGTCCGACCCATTTCACAGCAGATTGGTCCGGTGTTGTTGGCGGCGACACGGCTCTCACGATCGAGCCGCAGTCGTCGTGGGTCCGGTCCTCGGGTTAGTGAAGATATGGCATGCACATTGTATAGACCAGACCAGGCGAGCGAAACCTCTGGAGGAAGATCAAAAAGGGCGGGAAAAGCGGTTGTTCGGTGTGAACGGGGGAATGAGGCTGCCCGGCCCCACAACATTTGGAATTTTTGAGGACGCTTCTGACAAGCAATCTCTGGGACCTTTCGGTGTGTGCTAATTTTTTTATGGACCGTTGCCTTCACCAGCGAGCCCTAGTATATAACTCCACCCCTCCCCATTCGGTTTCTACTCCCTCTCCACCTCAAGTCTCTTCTTCTTCTTCTTCTTCTCTGCAAGTCTTGCAGTCTTGGGGCTGTTCTTGTCTCTGGGTCTTGTCTCCCGTATCCACTATTTCGTCAAAGCTTCTGTCTGTTGGGATTTGTGGCTGGAGCCTAGCAATTTCGGCTTCTGGGCACTGTTCGAGAGATAATCTTTTCGACCATCTTTTTGAATTATTTTCCGAGTTTAGAATCTGAGGTGGGTCGGCGGGGGGGTTTCGGGGTACTGCAGCCATAAGAGGAACCTTGAGTTGACGATGATTCTGTTGTACTACGGGTGCAACCTGTGGAAGCCTCACTCGACCCTGAAAAATAAAGCGGTAGTTGTCGAGAGCTTTTACTTTTGGATCTTTCAGATTTTTACTAGGTACAGTCTCGTTGCTTAAACTGAAAAGAAATAAGAACATCCTCCATAATTGTCTGCACAGACCTTTTTCTGGTCTTCTCCCCTGCTTTCATCAATCATAACCTTCTCTTCTGTAGTCTCTAGTGTGTAGGATTGATTGGGCTGAGGACTGCGGCATAAGAAAATGGGAGGTTCTTCGCTGCCACCAGGTTTCCGTTTCCACCCGACTGACGAGGAGTTGATTGGTTACTACTTGAAAAGAAAAGTCGAAGGGCTCGAATTTGAGCTCGAAGTGATTCCTGTAATTGACTTGTACAAGTTTGATCCATGGGAGCTTCCAGGTAACTGATCGTTCGGGCACTGAGACAAGCTAATTCATATCACTTCCATCTATGCAAGTAGTTGAATTTTTCGCAACATAGAATCGTAAGGGAAAGTGATATGATCTATCTAATTATATTGATGGACTGAAATAAAGGATATAATATGAGTCAACTACTGCAAGTGGCCCAGCGGCTCGAGCTTTGATCAGAACGTTATGTTGCTGAAAAGTATTCTTTTGCCTATCTTTGCAAACGGCTGATGCTTCGTTTTTCTTCAACTTTCTTTCATAGATCGGACCAACTAACTCTCTCGGTGAAATTTTCTGGTCGTGCTCTGCAGAGAAGTCTTTCCTTCCGAAACGGGACATGGAATGGTTCTTCTTCTGTCCACGAGACAGGAAGTACCCGAATGGCTCGAGGACAAACAGAGCTACGAAATCTGGTTACTGGAAAGCCACTGGGAAAGACAGGCTGATATCCTGCCAGTCCTCCATCATGGGTCATCGAAGGACTCTGGTCTTCTACCGAGGACGAGCTCCTTTGGGAGATCGAATGGACTGGGTTATGCATGAGTATCGACTCTCCGATGATCTCTTGGGTCCTCAGGTTATCACCAATCCTCCACTACAATGTTTGCTCTTGTGAAACCGAATTCTCTCGGGACTTTCGCTTGATCGTTCTCTGGTCGAAATAAATGCAGGGAGCGTTTGCTCTGTGCCGAGTTATCAAGAAGAACGAGATTAACTCACACAAGAGGGCTGAAACAGAATCGAAAGGAAAACAGATCGGAGCTGGATCGAGCAATGAGGACCTCTCCACCTCGACGGAGACACCGGATGAGTATCTGGGCTTCTCAGGCTGTGCTTCCTCTCAAGCGGGCTGCCTCTACACTGAAGGCCGATACTCAAGCCCCATGCCTCCATGTGGAACCACTCCACAAACAGATGAGCCGGCGCCCGCCTTGATTGAGAACACCTTCTCGAGCCTCTGGGTCTCCCCTGACCTCATTCTTGATTCCTCAAATGTATCAAACTAAACTAAATGTCAGTAATTTTTCTGAACTTCTTTTTATGGTTAATCAAACTGATACAACATCTGTGCCTTCTTATGCAGGGATATTCATTGCACGGGCAAACCTCGGCGCCTCAGTGCTTTCCTCCACCCTATGAGCTCCCAATCTCGTCAAGTTCACCGTACTCAAATTTAACAGGGGAAATTGAACTCTCCAACGATTTCGATCAAATGGGGTGCATATCATCACCTTATGCAGCAGGATCCGGGAGCTACACAGGATACTATGGGGAGGAATACTTTCCTTATGATTGTTATGAAAACACGAGCTCGACAATGTATCCAAATCCATTTTGAGATTGTAATGTAATTCTACTCGAAGTATTATCCTAGCAAGTTCACTCCAAGACAACGGGTTTTTGGTGTTGCCTCTTGGAGATGCAAGAAAATAATGGCTGTTTCTGGGTCTATGAGTTGAGTTCTTGGTGTTAAGTTTCACGGTTCATGCATTCCTATTTGAGTTGGGATTTGGTATACAGAATGTAACTTTTCCTGGGGAAGATCACTTTTATCAACTTCACTGGGAGGTTCGGGTATTGTGAACTTCCTTTTCATGTAAGTTGTTATCATATGAACATCTTTTTAGCTTCTGTAAGCATTTCACATGAAAGTTGGGTTCACAGATGGAGCGGCTTTTCGCATCTAAAGTGCCCTTTTTACTGAGAAACTACATTAACCTGCTGCAGGAATGTGTTGCCTTCCGAACTACATCGATCATAAGGGGCGACTCGATGAGCTCGCTTGACAGCAACAGATATAGTGAGAATGCGGCATAAATATGTGACCTTTTGTATGTCCGAAAGCTTTTCGAATCATTCCCACCTCATCGAGCTTTTGGTGGGAATCTCAGAATAAAGAGAGCATACACTAATCCCACTTTGAGAGTTGCTTTTCTAAAGAGCAAGGCGTATAAGCCATTAGATCTTTTCTTCAAATAAACAGCACAATCCCCTTGGTGCAGTTCTAAACTAACAGAGTTTTCGGTGAAGTGCCTTCGAGGAGATACTCCACTTATATCCATTATCAAACCAATGGTGAAAAAGGGAAGCCGACTGAGTTGTGTGTTTCACAAGCTCTGATATGAACAACGTATTTGGTGACTGCTTGACCATGTCAACACTGGCTCTCCAGCAGCACCTTAAGATCCCCTTGCAGCAAAATATCTTACAGTTGAGATCGTTCTCGGCTGTCATACATACAACAAATACGTTTGTAAAGCTCTGTCAACATGTAAATATCGCTGTCTGACTGAACTAAGCTTCGTTTAGATGAACCGTACGGTTCTATAACAACGTTGAGCCCCTCCTAGACCACATTGAACCGCTTGGGATAGCCCATGGGGCTTGTAGAGCCCAATACATGGAATCTATCTGACCGGGCCGTATCTGCTGGTCCGGGCTACAAGCCTTCGAATTGGACCTTCCTCTATCTTCCACAATCACAGAAACGACTCATGGATCTAGGTGATACAGAAAAAGGTCGGGTAGGGAAAACGAGTGAAGAACGAGAATCCAGTCAGGATATGTCGGTGTCCAGTCAAGAATGATGCATATATTGGACTAGCATGATTGGCACGGTGGGACTTCTTGTGGCAGCCACGTATCATTATACCACGAGAAGACGGCTTCTCCTCTGTACTTGAGTGGCGGCTCTCGTCAAGTCTGCAAATTTGACAACTTGCAACAGCACTAGTAAGTCGCTTGACAAGACTCAAACGTTACCCGATGACCGGCTGATGGGTGTCTGAAAATGTGCACATCGTTTAATTACAAGGGGATCGATCGGAAAACGCATATGCGATGCCCTTTGCCGAGTCCTAAGATGAAACGACGGCCTTAGTAAGTCTAGCAATTTCTCTTCCTTGTCCGAGGTGAAATTTTGGGTGGTCCGTCCTTTCTCACCATGCCACGGTGAGTAAAAACCCATCAACTTACTCCAATCATCAGTATCCATGGCAATTGCTTATCGGTTTACCCATTTTATCATTTGTATTTTCTCATATGACAATATAGAATCATCTATCTTATAATTGTAAAAGTTCTTATATTTACAATAATTCACCATCAATCTTATTTCGAGTGGGATTTGAAGAATTTTGTGGTAATGTGGACGCCTGAATTTCGGTCGATTTTATCTCCAAGAAAGTGGGTCCGCTCCTCTCCGCAGCGTTTGGCACCGGGACGTATACTGAGAAATATCTGGAGAGGCTGCTCTCGTTGACCCCCACCAAGTTGACTCCATGTGAATATCAAATAAGAGTATATTTCCATTACTACCAACTATAGAGCTCAAACAACTCAACAATCTATGAATAGTCAAAAAGGTTGAATTCCAGGTATCCAAAGGAGCGTACAGTTTTCTTTATGCAGAGGAGAAATATTGAGCACACAATATTTATCTCAGTTCACTAATTAGACCCGCCCTTGACACTTAACTTCCTTCAAGAAAAGAAACAATTTATTGATATGGTTCCGTTTAGATCTGGTTTGTCACTCATCAGCTGCAACACAGTTGGCAGGCCCTCATAAAGCAGCTATACGAGAACCAAAGCCCTTTCCTCTTCTTCTTTGAAGGTTGGGGCATTGCATCTCTTTTAGCCACATAATCACTCATGTACTCAACAACCGCCTGTAAACACAGAAGCCCACAGCGAAAATCTATCAGCAATTTGAGTCTTTTGAATGGCTATTCCAGTGGGTTGTACTCAACTTAGTAGATCGTAAAGATTAAGGGAGTAGTAAGTGAGTTACTTGGGCTCCGGAGTTGGCTATTTCCCTCGGGGGCAACTCCAAAGGCGTCTCGTCTGCTCGGAACACTCTCAGCCTCGACAGGAGACCGAAGGAGTCAGGCAATGTCCTTATCTGATCATTGCTTATGTCCAGTTCCTCGAGCATTTTCAGATCCCCAATGGACCTTGGAAGGGCTTGCAGGTCGGCGAAGTTCTTCTCCACGTTCAGCTTCACGAGGTTCACTGCAGAGGAGAGGCTCTCGGGGATGGACTCGAGCTCATTGAAGCCCACATTAAGCTCCCTCAGGTTGGACAGATTGCATATTGTGGTGGGCAACCCCTTGATCCGATTGAGGTACATGGTGAGAATCTGCAGGGATTTGAGCTTCCCGATGGACTCAGGGAGTGCCTTCAGGTTGTTGAAATCAAGCCTCAGCTCGACCAGGGACGAGCAGGAGCCAATCACGTAAGGGAGTTCCTCGAGCTCGTTGCTCTCCACATTGAGCCTCTCCAGGGAGGTCAAGCTCCCGATGGAATCCGGCAACTGGGAGTACCCGTTCGAGCTCAAGTCAAGATTCACGAGACTCGTGAGTTTCCCGAAAGAAGCGGGCAGGGAACGCAGCCTATTGCCATGGCAATCAAGATCCTTCAGTTTCACGAGCTGCCCGGTTTCTTTGGGGAGGTTTATGATCTGGTTTGAGTGGATGTCGAGCTTCGTGAGTACTCTCATGGCCCCGATGGAGTTTGGGAGGGCCATGATCCGGTTTTCCGACAAGTCAAGCTCAGTGACTTCAGTGAGTTTCCCGGTCGAGATGGGGAGCCACTCAATATGATCCATCAGCTTCCCTTTCAGGTCAAGAGCTGATGACTTATTTCTGGCGGATCTCTCGATCAGGGCAGCAACCTTCATCAGGGTCAGCTTCTTAGCATCTCCTGATGTCGTGAAGAAAAACATAAGACCTTGTCAGCGCCAACAGATAACATAAAGATCTCTCACCATGAACAGGATCATCAGGATTTCTCTCAAGGAATTGAAACAAACCTTTCAAGATGGAGGCTGTCTCTTTGGTGGAAGAACTCCTGAACCCTTGTGCATCAGTTTCACCATCCGGGTCGTCATCTTTTAGCCTCTGCACGGAAGTTTCCTCCTCGTCCTCACCGGAGACCACCCCATTGGCCCTTCGAATCAGCCCGTCGAAGGTGCAGAACAGCCGCTCCTTCTCCACCAAGAAAGCAGCCTCCTTCCTCTGCTCGAGGCTGCGGAACAGGACCAGAGTCCTCTTCACCTCCCTCACGACACCGCACAGATCCTCGGGGATATCTTTCGAGAGGTCCATCTTTGAGAGCTCCCCGAGTCCAGCCTTCTCCTCCAAGTCGACCGTTCTGAGTACCGACTCGGCAGCTTCGAACTCTTCAATGGAGGGTCTAGGCGGGAGAGACCTGTAGATGGCCATGATCTCCTCTATGGCTTCCACCACGGCGGCAGGTGGAGACTCTGAGTCCTGCTTCTGCGTTACAGCCATGAACTGGAGGAGGAAGAAGAAGAAGAAGAAGAAGAAGAAGAAGGAGCAGCAGGGGAAATTGAGTTGTAAGAAAAAATTCGCTGTTAATGAGACAGCTTCGTGCGAAGTACATGTAGACAACTGCAAAACACAGTACTAGGACACACAGACAAGAGAAGTATAGTTCCCGGGATTCCATTAAGTCAGCTTTTCAGTTTAATTCTTACTGACTAACATGGACTCTTTTTCTTTTTTTAAATTTTATAGATCAATTCCACTTTGAGCACAATAATAATATAATGGAATCTTTGTTTATACATTTTTTTCGGTTATTACCTATTCGAGATATAGATATATATATTTATATGTAGTTGACCTAGAGTTGTCCTTATAATCATAGTTTTTAAAATCGGACCGGGCCGGGAACCGGTGTAGGTATGGGTTCAGGGGTTCATAGGTCGGACCGGGATTCACTGGGTTGAACCGCATGTTTAAAAAATAATATTAATAATATAATATTACTAATAAATTTACATAATATCATAATTTGAATATAATTTATAACAAAAATCATTAATATAACCATTATATTAAACAAAAGTTTAATATAAAATGTAAATATAAGTTTAGTAAAATAAAATAGGTACATTACAATATGTTTTTGTTTTTGTTTTAATTTTAAGTCGGCCGGTTTTCTCATGGGTTCAATTGGGTTCACCGGTCGGACCGGGAACCGGCCGGTTCAATCAGATTTTTTCTCTTTTAATGAGCAATTGGGTTTTTTGAAGGAACCGGACCGGGTGAGTGGCCGGTTCCCGGTCGAACCGGTCGAACCGGCCGGCCCGGTCCGATTTTTAAAACTATGCTTATAATGACCTAAATATATGTTTGTCATGGACCGTGTAGTGTCAAGACTGGAATGAGTAATGAAATTTCGAAGAAACTGAGGAATCACCTCCTCCCGAACTTCCATGATGGTGTATGTGTCGGCGTCAAAGTCATATGCCTGTATCGTCTAGTCTTATCTTTCTTGGATTGCGACGGAACCGCCTTTGCGAGTCACGGTCTCCATCCCACTCTCCTCACGTTCGAGCCGGCTCAGATGCTTGGAACTGTCAACGACTTCTATCCACTCTCTTGAAATCCAAGAAGGGGACGAGGAACCTGATCTTGATACATGTGGAGACCGGGACGGATCAATGAAAATTGATAGATGGCTACGTAAGTGAAATTCAAGGTGACGAGATAGGTTAACATAACGAAATTTAGATAAAACCAATCGAAATTTATACATAATCTCATAGGTATTCTTGAATACAACCGAATCCGTCCATGCCCGGAGAGAAGTTGGTGCGCGTGACACATGGCTTGCACCGGTTTCAACTTATTATGGATTTCATTATCATCGGTAGTCGGTAGAGAACTGTATATAATTATTTATTCTCCAATTTCTCTTAATTATATGATATTTATAAATTTAATATGCCTTTATTAATCCGTGTCATGGCTTACCTAACCCACAAACGATTCCCTCTATCCATAAGAATTGTATCTTACTTGTGAGTAATATAGGCGCCGAACCATTATATTAATCCTCCTATATAAGCACAAGACGATTTGCCAGAGAAAAGTCTTCGAGATAGACACTCGACAGTCTGTCTCCGGTGTGAAAACTGGAAAACTGAGGAGACGTATTGGTTTTCCACTCCTTTTCTTCTTTTTCCCCCTTGTCCACTGTCAGTTTATGGGTTTTTTCAGACTTAGCAATCCATATATACATACACAGACAGGCAGAAATGGCTATAGCAGATTTTCTGTTACTTGTATTAACAGCCACTTTAGGAGGGATGTCTTTATGCGGTGCTAACGATTTACCGACTATCTTTGTAGCTCTAGAATGTTCCGGTTTATCCCAGATGGTTATCGGCTCGAGGAAGCAAGGTATCCCTGCTTTTTTCGGGGCAAGAAGGGGACCTACATGCGCCTTACTTGCCCGTGAAGTGCTCTCGCAAGAATGAAACTCAAAGGGATCGACGGGGGGCCGGCCCAGAGTGGTGGAGCCTGTGATTTAAATTCGATGCAAGGTGAATAAATCTTACCGGCGCTTGACATGCCTTGAATCCTCTTGAACATATATATCACTTAATAAAAGCAATTGTTGATTTTTTTCGAGAGGGTAAATCAATTTAAATTTTGTGAACACCTAATTTTCCCATTATTTAATTTCGGAAACAAATGACGTGTAATTAATTTCTTACTACCACATACATGATCTACTATAAAGGAAAGGAAGTTTCAAATAATATTACAATCCTATCTAGAGATGTTAAATAGGTGGTTTGGGTCGGTCCAAAAGGAGCTTATAACCATTTGACCCAGTTACAATCCAATCCGTTATGTTTAATAGGCCAGTCCTATTATGGGTCATGGTTTAGGAAATTATGAACCGTCCCAGAATCGGATCTAAGCAAGCTAGTTCACGGTTCAGCCAGTTTGAACGGTGGATCACGACATTTTTCTCTCTATTTTTTAAAGTTATTTAAAATAAATATTTTTTAATTTTTTTAAAAAAATTTAAATTGAACCGATAAAAAATTGATAATTAATTGCAAGATTTTTGGTGGTTTCGGCCAATTTCACAATGGTTTTAAGCTGTTTCTAAACATATTTAATAAAAAAATATGTCGAACTGATTCTGGTTCAATAGGCATATTCTTTATACTCGACTTATGATCACCCCTTAATCCAATAAAAGTTATTACATGCCTGGTTAAGGGAGCTTTGATCCAGTTCCGTGTTTTGACTCGCTGGTTGTAGGCTAAATTGACATATTTAACATATCTAATCCCAAGTACATAAAAGTTTTGAATAATGAGGATTTTTGGGGTTTTATAATTTAGCGTTTAGGGTTTTAGAATTCAAAAATATTTTACGGGCTTAGAATTTTTAAAAGTTTCCTAGGATTTTTTTTACTGTTTCTAGGATTTTTTTAGAATGTCAGGGGTTTTAAGATTTAGTATTATTAATATATACATTTTTTCTATAATTGGTTTTTCGCTTTATTATCTGTCGATGGTATGTTGAATGAAAATAAGATTCATTGGAGATATGATGAAACCGTCAAAAATGAAGTTTTCAGACCAAGAAAACGAAAACGCGTTTCCTATGTCCTCTTTTTCTCCCCTGCCGCACTCTCTTTTTCCATCTCGAATAATGAGTATTGGAGATACCACCACAGGGGTCAGATCCAGGCCTGCACCTGGGCCATCATTGGGCTCAACATATATTGGGCTGCCTTGATGTGGCCCGGCCCATTAATAATACCATTTATTAACGCCTTTTCAATGATATAATATAATATTTATTATATATAAAATATGGACACAGGCACACTTCTTCCAGGTATCAGTCCTAGATGCAGAATCGAGGCTAATCTGTCGTAGCCTTAGATTATGGAATGTGGGGTTTTCTCTTTTCGAATGAACATTCACTTTATAGATGGCTTTATATATATATAGAGATCAAACCGAAAATAATAAGAAGACGGATATTTTCCCAAGGACATGGGCAAGATGAGAGGAGCTCGTGATGATCACCGAGCTGTCACAAAGCAAACTTCTGGGATATATCTGCAATTCTGAGACACTCTACCAGCTCAAAAAATACTAATTAGAATGACATAATGAAATATAAATGGCGATGCCACTCAGAACCCCAATATTTTGCCCTTTGATTGTTGGACAGTGATAATAATATGTCCTATGAATGCTGATTGCACTTACGTCACCCAGGTCTTCTCCTTCCATGGAGGATCTTGAATTGCATTATGAAAGATGAGGCATGGCATGAAGAGTAATTATTGAACATACCCTGAGAAAGAATTTCATCATGCGCCTGACCTGAAAAGTTTTCTGCATCTGATTACTCGATGTGGAGTTTTCTGGTCCCCAGCTTGCACATTCCTGCCCTCAAAGGCGAGCATCTTGTCTTCCCTGGATGTTGCTTTGGATATTTAGAATTCACGTAGGGACTGGAAGGTCTAGCTAGAAGTTCATTCCCGGAATCTTAAATTCTTACGTCCAGAAATAACCCCTTGACGTGAAAAATGTTTCCGTTCGGTTAATGAACAAACCACATTTAACGCGTGATTAAGGGAACGGGTTAGAGCATTTATTCTCAGGCTGTCTTAAGATTGAATCTCGCGTTTGTGGGCAAAACCTGATGACGTTTCCTTTTCTTGGATGCTCTGTTTTGGATATGGAGCTTGGAAGCTGATGGAAGGAAGATGGTGAACTCCAGCTGGACAAAAAATTTTGGATTGATGTTGGAAAGTCCACTTCGCTTGCCCGGGTGGGTGTGGTGCGGGTATAATTTTTTTCCCGGACATCTGCCCCCCGGCACGACTGCTGACCGTGTCTAGTCGGAATCCACGGTGAAAGAAGAATGAGTGGGGGAAAAAAAATGGAAATCGGAATTCCAAAATTTGGGTCATATTATCAAAATCCATCGAAGAATCATAGCGACCAAGAAACCATCTGGGTTCTAATGGTTTAGTTTGTTGAATGCTCTGACAGTTTGTGATCATCCATGAACCCTTCTTTCGGTTCATTTTCATTTGCCGATACCAGTTCTGCCCTAAACGAGATCCTAGTCAATCAACTCTCTTATAGTTAATATCTGGCGTTCAAAGCTCAAATCGCTGGTCAGGTTTACGTTTCACAGATTGCTGACGTGCCTGTTTCCACTGACTCAAATTCTTCTGGGGTTCGATTTGCTGGTTTTGGTGTCTTTTGCCCCTTTAATTTGGTGAGCCGGTTGGCTCTTATCAATGAAAAATCATGTAGTACTCTGTTTGTTACATTATTGATTATCACGTTTGTTTGTGTGTAAAATTCATGTCTTCAATACATTTCCTCTTATTTCCTTGGTACAGAGTTTGTGGTAGGTCGGCAATGGCGATGTTTTGAGATGATATTTGTTGACTCTGTGTAATGTCGCCTTGATTATGAATCGGAGACTGCAGGAAGAAGTAAGAACTAAGCTTGATGTGGCCATTGATGCCCCCCTCAAAATTCTTCCTGCTCTCTGCTCGTCTCTGATCATAGTTGATGCAACAGGCTGCAGTTTTTGATTCTCTGTCTTCAGCCAAGCGCTGTTTCAAGCCACTTTTGTTGTGTTGGCTCGGTGCCTAAATCTGTTGCACTAATGTTATTTTCTTGCCGATACATGATGAAGAAGTCGGATATTCCACAATCTTCTCGCCCTTCTTCCTCCTTGTGAGAATCTACCTTTGTGTGGTTGGAAATTGATCTGCAAAAGAGAAAAGTCTGCATCTGATGTTAATGTGACTAATATATCTGGACAAGAGGAATCTATTTCCATTTTATGCCAGAACATATTTTTTGTGTTGCATTTCAACAGGATCAAATATCGATTCCCTGCTGTTTCTGGGTAATTCATGGGAAGGTTATGGTTGTGAATCGATATCAATCTCCTTAGTTCTTTCTCCTCCTGCTTTCATCTCTCTCTCTCTTTTTTTTTGGCACAAATTTGGTCTCGAGGGGATCACTTACGAAGGATTAATTGTTTTTGTCTTCTGAAAGATGCAGACCTTATCCCATCACATGGAAGTGTTTGAGAATTCGCTTTCTGGCGGTGTCTCGATGATGAAGGCAAATATCACTACCGAACTTCGTTTAAGGTAAATCCAAAAGCATTCGTTTGTCTTTTATATTTTGAAAAGATATATCTCGGCAAGTGGATTACTGAGGGCGTTTTAGTAATATCATTCAAGTGGGTGATGATGATGTCCATTTGCTTTTGTTCACTACTTGTTATCTGCCGTTTTTGTGGTCTTGTCGTCTAAAATCTCCAGTGGATTAGATCAGATCATCTGAAATTTGCCACAAGTAGCACTCTTTCATTATCAGCGGATCGATTAGATGACTCTCGGAAGCTTTTTTCCTGCTGAAGATCTTCTACCAACCGAATTAAATGCTGCTTCATGTCGACCAACTTGTGAAATTTTTTAAACAATGGTCCTGTTTCATTGAGGAAGACGTCCCATTTCATTTATTGACTCCGAGCGGCAAACCATTAAGGAAAATTTGGAAGGTTGGTCAGATCCACGGACTCATCACTGCCTAAGCAAATGTAAAATGTGCAATTAAATGGTTCACGAACATCTGATCTCAGTCCTGGGCCAACGATTGTCACGACTTGAAATAAAGTACTCCTGCAAATATTTTTCCGAGAAAATCATAATGTGTTTTTATCTGCAGAACAACCATGGCATGGAAGTGTTTAATCTGGCATTCCTACACCGGGTGATTACGGTAGATTTTCATCCAAAAATGTACATTCAGTTCTGAAATAGGGTTATTGTTGGAGGGCATCCTCTCATGGATGTTGAAAACAAAATTTTCAAGAAAAATCTCAGCTAGGTTGGGTTCTCATCTCATTTAAACATCAAGACTAGGTAAGACAGCAACAGTTTTTTTTTTCTCGAAGTAGGGGGCGAATTATGCAATTGGGGTTGTGTCAGAATGCGGAAAATAAACCGAGAAGAATACGGAGTGGTCCCTCAGCATCCTTATCTGTGGACCTGGTAATGGTTTCTTTTGTAGTGTTTCTCCCAACTAATAAGGGACCTGCCCATTCTTGGCGTCTTTTCATCATTTGCTCCTGTCCCCATCTCACATATACACATACTATTCTTATAACATATGCATATTTCCATATACTTGCTTATTTCTATGATTTCCTCTCTCATTTTCAGCCTCACACTTGGCTCGAACAAATACAATAACCTGTAAAGTTGTTTTGAGCATGTTAGATTCATAAATATTTCTACATAAGGCATCAGCTTGTCACCAGAACGTTGTAAGGTTCTCAATTTTCTCTGTGCTGGTCTGCTTATTTCTCATGTGCATGTGTATGTGTGTCTTAATCTGTGAATAATGCGAGATGAATCCATTTTCTGTGCAGCCTGATCTAGGGGCCAGAAACAGTATATGCAAGGATAGAGAAGCATATTATCTGCGATGAGCTAGATGAAAACTTTGATATCTTGAAGATTATGTCTTCTCCTCGGGGAACCTAGATCTGCCCCACTGCTATGAATTGGATCTGGTCGTTCCAGCAAGTGCCTTTTCATCATTAAAATGGTAGTGGAGCTTGAGGGTGAAGTAAATTTGGATCTAACACCAACTGTAAGTGTAAGCAGAGATAAAAGCAGCTACAGGGCTGAAACAGGAGCAAAAGATTCTGTGCAATTCCAGTGGAGATAACCATGAAGTCTCGTAAGGTACCGCTTCACAAGTTCCATTTTATTATTTGATCCTGACAAACTGATGCCGTGATGTTGATGTCTTTGCCTGGTGAACTTAACTGTCAAGGGAAGCATTTCATTTCTGGTAATACTACTTGTGCTTTAAAGCCTGTCCAGAACTACTAAAAACATTCCATTTATTATTTGTCAAGGTCGACCAGGCAAAAATTGCATGATAATCAGTGTGGTTATGATGGGAAAATATGGTGGAGGGAGTTGGATTTCAATCCATTTGTCTTATGGATTGAGCATAGGCTTTGCATAGGACCACCAGGTAAAAAGCCACTGGCATATTGATCCTGATTGCAGATATCCCTAGTAACGGTCTTCAAAAAATAAATGGCTAAGATTTCTTCCTCTAGGTGGCGTGGCCTGCTTGGAAACCCTTCCATGTCTAAGCACAGAGGAGCTTGTGGCCAATGGCATGCTTCCATACTACACCAAATTGCAAAGCATGAGAGTGTGGGGAAGAGATTGAACGGTGGGGCCCACAGCCTCTGACAATCCTGACATGCCACTGCAACAAAATCTGAATGTTTAACTACTCATCATTATCTAAATGTAATCTAAGTAAGTCAAGCTTGCCACGAGATCAGATTAGGACTAAATTAGCTGCATTCTATCAGCAACATATCTTCTAGAGAGAGAGAGAGAGAGAGAGTTCCTCTTAATCATTTACAACGTTTCACCTGTTAAAAAGTAGAAAATGACAGCTTCTTTGCACCTTCAAAAGGGAAAGCAGTCTCTTTTAACGCTCACCTTTTCTTTCATTGCTGTTTTATTGGCATATTCAGCTATATCCTCTCTTTCTCTCTCCCCCTACCTGTCTCTGTCTTTGTCTCTCTCTTTGTCTTTCTCTTTCTAGCCACTTCATCTGCAACCTGCAAAGGTATGTGCTTGCCTCACTCCATATTGGTTGAACTGGATTCAATTGCTTCTTCTGTTTCCTGAAGCTTCTGCTTCTCACTGGGTTTGGTATGGCGTATCATGGATTTTCTTGGTGTAGAATCTGCTTGTTAGCCAAAACTAACTACATTTCTGCGTTTTTTCTACAATTAGTGGTGCTCCTTAGGATCTCCTTTTGTTTTCCTTTCTTTGAGTATTGATTTACTGATAATGGGCTGCTGCTACAAGTTTTCTACTAGTTGACAGATGAAGTTGATGGGAGAAAGAGCTGTTTTGTCTGGGTCTGAGACTGCAAGTTTCTGAAAGGCCCCAAGAAGACTTAAAATTTGCTGAAAGCTTTTACAGAATGCCGGTTCCTCTGGCTCCATACCCGACTCCTCCAGCAGCATACACTCCCCCTGCTAACAGTAATTTTCAGAATTCTCAGTCAATTATGTACTTTTTGTTACATATCGACGACTATGGCTCGGTGAAGAATATGCTTGAAGGATGTTAACAGTTCTTGGTTCTCCAGACCCCATGGATTATTTTGGGATGTCCAAACATATCATGGACCAAAAGAGTTTTCTTATCCTAGGATGTTGTTGAGAGAGATGCTTCTGATTCAGTTCACTGTTGACTCACTTTCTACATAATTTATCCTACCATCAAAGTGGAATCCTACAGGGGGAGAGCATCTTTATGAAGCGCAAGGGAAAATGTCTTTGCTTGAGATTTGTGGGATTTGTCGAGCAATTATTTTTTACAATTCGTTGAGTAATCTTTTAATGGTTTCAGCCACGCAAAGCCAGCTTGTTTGCTCGGGCTGCCGCAATCTCTTGCTTTATCCTGTGGGAGCATCGTCCGTGTGCTGTGCTGTCTGTAATGCAGTCACTGCAGTTCCACCTCCTGGTACTTCCTAAAAATGACCAACCATTCTCTCTCTCTCTCTCTCTCTCTCTCTCTCTCTCTCTCAAGTTTGTAATTCATCTTAATAACAAACCAGTCCATATTTTGTTTACGAGGGATTACTACAGGCACAGAAATGGCCCAGTTGGTCTGTGGAGGTTGCCACACCCTGTTAATGTATATACGCGGAGCAACAAGTGTGCAGTGCTCGTGCTGCCACACTGTCAATCTGGCCCTCGAAGGTTCGCTTGCATGGCATTAGAAAAAAAAAAAAGAAGAAGAAGAAGAGGATTTCCGGGTTCCATTCTTCAGGAAAGAGTAGTAAAGGAAAACCATATGAATCTTTGTTTTCAAGTAATTTTTATGAAGTTTTTTCATGTGTTTTTCCACTGAAAAGATAAGGAAATATAGGGCCCAGCTCAGGAATGAAATTGTGCAGTTGGTTGGCTCATTCTTATTTAGAATTTTTCTGTCAATTGTTTTATCCCACACGGCATGGGATAGACAAAATGACGCAGAATGACAGTAACTGTATTCTAGTAGAAGATAAAACCAAACCGCTTGTCCACAAGCTTTCAGCATTGAACTGTTGACATGAGACTCAAACACATGCATGTTTGTGCAGCGAATCAAGTGGCACATGTGAACTGTGGAAACTGCAAGATGCTTTTGATGTACCAGTATGGAGCTCGATCAGTAAAATGCGCTGTCTGCAATTTTGTAACTTCTGTTGGGGTGAGTATTCCCATGAGCGCTTACCGTTTCATGTGACAGAGCCCGATCTCATTTAGTATTTTAATTGAGCTTTGTTGGATCGTTGCAGGCCTCAACGAGCACGACAGAGCAGAAGTTCTGCAGCTGAGTTAGCTACAGAAGAAGTTACTTCCTCGCGTCATGTTTGGTACGTGGGAAGGAAGGAAAACATTTCACCACCAGTTACCATGTAAAACAACATGATGCTGTCTGAATAGCAATTCTCCGTGACTCCCTTTTCCCTTCTGCCGTACCAAACGTGGCCTTATAGAGCTTAGTCCGGTGTACTATTACCACTGTAGCTCCAGTTACATGCCTCCACTACGTATCTTGTGCATCTCCGGCGAGCGGAGGAATTCCTCGTTGGCACTTTCGTGTATAGAGTTATTGTTTCCTTTGCGTGACTTTCTAATGAATAAGGTGTTTCCGGCAACTGTGAGATGATAATGTACGCTGTGACCGTTTGGTGTGTACTTTGGGTGAATTTCTATGGATGAGATGAGCTTCACTTTCCATTGCCGTACTCTGGCCTGTAGGCGCTTGCTTGGACCTCAGGGCACTGATGTAGCTTTTCCTTCCATTTCAATCGGAGAAACGGTCCGATGTGGACGAGTCGGCACTGAGTTTACCTTCTTTTTCAGAGCTTGTGAAATAGAAGCCACATAGAAAAAAAAAAAAGAAAAGAAGAAGTGATCGAACCGGGTTATAATTGCACTTCTAAAAGCAACCTTCTCACTGGGACCATTAATTGCAAGATCATGAGAAAAGTGAATTATCGTGCCGATCGTGAGGCGGTCCATCGACCGACCCCCGGGAATAAGTCCGAAAGCAGATTTTTCTTTTCCTTGGGTAGAAGTCGAGAGAGCCCTTTTCTCGAGAAGATTAGGACGATCTCCCCATCAACCGGGGGTGTGGCTGAGGTGACCGCATTTGGATGCATCCACACTTCACTGTCTTATCACAGGAGGGGCAAGGAGAAAAGGGTAGATTCCTGGCGTTGTACTTGGTTCGGAAGGAAAAGGTTGCGGCGAGGGTAACTGGAATTTGTCAGAAGAACACAAACCCGAGCCTCCAAGGTCAGATAGACAAACCGGTTCTTTTTAATTGCAGTTTGTCCTACGCAACATGATCGGATTTCATATAATCCTGGCTTGTTTAGGAGACTTGAGTATGAACAAAAGTGTGGAAATGATATCATAGAACCGAGCTAGATCCATGCCGAGGAGGTCGACCCATTGAGTCTCGATTCTTCAGGGGGGTTCTAGATCTGAATAGAAATGGCAATATGAGGCTCAGTCTGATATTACCGTGCTTAAGCCTAGTGTTATTAGGACGATTTCTTACCCTAATGAGCTGGTATGTCCCGTTACTTTTGGTGCTGGTTTCTAGCCAAGAGTTTTGCAGGACATGCCAGCCTGATAGCTCAACGCCTTCTTGATTCAATTCATAGCTCGATTAACATGTACCTAATGAAAAAAAAAGGACTATTGTAAATTATTCAAGAAACTCGTGCTTATCAAGCCACCCATCCGTTTTGCGCCGTGACCGGGTCAATAGTTATTGGGCCATTAGTTTATTGGGTCGTGCCAGGCTGATCCATTAATATTTTCGCGCAATGCTGGCCCGGCCCTTTGCCACCAAAGATAAACGCAAGATTCGGCTTGGGTGGATAAGTTCAATAAATCCGCAAAGTCAATGTTTTGACTCTTTGAAGAAAGGGCACAATTGGGCCTTCGTGGGCCCTAACGGCCCATGAAGCACTTTAAGGATCTGCCCAGTCCTCCAGTTCTCAGCTCATCAAAGACTGGAAGAATTAAATCTGACAATTTTGCCACAAAACTTTTCTCTGTCTCCCGATTTGACCCTCCCATGGACCCATTCTTCTTTGCACGGTCGCAACCTCCACAATTAAACATATTCGCCATTGTTGAATTGGCAGCTGACCTCCGGAGCTTCAAATTGCCGGTCAGACTGGGCGCCCTCCGACAAGCTCCGTGAAGTCTATTGGATCCGTAACCCTGATCTCAAGCTCATCTCCGGCAACCATTCGCTCGCACGGATTTGCGGATCATCGATCTGCCAGATCGGAGAGATGCCGGTGGCTGCTTCCGCTATCTACTTCTTGAATCTCCGCGGCGATGTGCTCATCAATCGACTCTACCGCGATGACGTCGGGTACGCTCTGTCCCTCCTCCACCAGAGTGAGCTGAACTTATCGATCTGTGCCGTCGCGTTCGATGTCCATTTAATTGAAATGAAACGGTTGAACCGCGCTTGAAATGTTCGCCTCGGATGATGTGCACGTCAAGTTTTGGACGATGAAGATATCTGAGAGGAAGAGAAATGGAAGTTTCGAAGTTCTTCGCCCTTGGAGAGATTTACTAGCTGAAGTTTGTGTAATTCAGGCATTCGTCTGTCGTTCAGTAGTTGGTTGCACTTGGAAGAGAGTGCATTTCCTAGTTGTTTATGTTCACTCATGAATTTTAAAACGCCTGTGTAGTAGGTCTGCTATTGGTGACAGCTATAAAATCTTGTTTAGGGGAAACATGGTGGATGCCTTCCGGATGCACATAATGCAAACGAAAGAACTGGGGACATGTCCTGTGCGGCAGATTGGAGGCTGCTCCTTCCTTTACATGAGAATTAGCAATGTATACATCGTGATTGTGGTCAGCAGCAATGCTAATGTAGCTTGTGCATTTAAGTTCGTTGTTGAGGTAAGCCAACCTTTTCTGCATTTGCTTTTTGTTTGGAAAACGTTACTGGATTATGAATTTGAATGGAATGAGTTTATTGAAACGTAATTCGACCCCTGGAAGCTCTTTGTGATAGATTTATCTGGCTATTATGCACCCGGGTACTGTTTTCCAATTTTGTCTCTCTTGGAGCTGAAGCATGTCTAATACTGTTAGATGCTTATATGCTAATGAAATTTCTGATTTTAGTTTTAAACGTGATCCCTCCAGTAGAAATCAGGTGACTTAAGTCAAATGATGCTTATCACTCTTTGTTGCAGCATGAATTTCTTGTTGCATCTCCATAATGTTGATGAACCGGGGTGTGATTTTTATCTCAGATGATCTGCTCTATGTTGTCTGCAGGCTGTTGCACTCTTCAAGTCATATTTTGGAGGAGCTTTTGATGAAGATGCTATCCGAAATAACTTTGTTCTAATTTATGAGCTACTAGATGGTATGATGTGATTGCGTACTCTTTGAGAACTTTCTATGTTCATACGTGCACAAATTCATATTTGTTGTTACTACGAATTTGATATGTGAGAACAAAGTCGTTCCTTTTTCCTTATGAGAAAGTCATCTGTTGCCAATGCTGATTAATGGATTTAATTACTTATGGAATTACATGAAGCCTGATGGCATTGAAATTGTCTAAGCATGCATAAGTGCAGTTCCAGGACATTCCTTTTACTTGTGCAACTTCCCTGTAGAATCTGACTTTCATGTATATGAATGAATTACATATATCTGTTCAGGCAGAGATTGTCCTCTCATTTCTGCAGCATCACTTTTTGAGGCTGTTAGTGTAATGCTTTACTTCCATATATGTTCTAATTTTCATTTGGAAAATGAAGTATTTACATCTGTTCCTTGCAGAAATTATGGACTTTGGTTACCCTCAAAATCTTTCTCCTGAGATCTTAAAGCTCTACATCACTCAGGAAGGAGTGCGGTCCCCATTCTCATCCAAGGTTTGATGTTCATTCTGATATGGTAAATTGTATGGTACAATTGCAATAAAATGAGCCCATGCTCTTTTCCTATCTATACTCGTTTCATTGTGTTGTGTCTCTGATATATCCTAAGAAATTCTATTCTTTCATTGGACTTGACAATCTCTTCTTTGTTGTTTTAATTCAATAGCCTTCAGAGAGACCTGTTCCTAATGCAACATTACAAGTTACTGGTGCTGTCGGTTGGAGGAGGGAGGGCCTTGTCTACAAAAAGAATGAAGTGAGTATGAGTTTCTTCAATTTTTCCATATATGGCTTCTGCTGATATGACATTCCACAAGTTCTACTTTGCAGGTCTTCCTCGATATTGTGGAAAGTGTGAACCTTCTCATGTCTTCTAAAGGTGGGTATGGATCATAGATCTCTTACTGTTAGCACTATACTTACAGTCACTAATGACTATCTCATAAATACAGGGAATGTGCTGCGCTGTGATGTGACTGGGAAGATACTTATGAAATGCTTTCTCTCTGGAATGCCAGATCTAAAGCTGGGTTTAAATGATAAAATTGGCCTTGAGAAAGAGGCACAACTCAAGTATCGTCCTACTAAAAGGTAAATCATGTTCTTTGGCATGATTTTCTAATGCTCATGTTTCTGCTGTGCTTGCATGAAGAATTGGCACAGACACGAGAAAAACATGTTGGGTCTGGAATTAGCTTTTCTTTTCTTTGTTTCTTTTTGGGTTATGAATGTGTAATGGGATATCTGTAAAGAAAGTGATCCATAGAATGTCTGTACCAAAAGCAACGCTGTTGATGTAATATTATATCATTTACTTTCTTGACTTTTTGCAGTGGTAAGACTATTGAGCTCGATGATGTTACATTTCATCAGTGCGTAAATCTGACAAGGTTTAACTCAGAGAAGACCGTCAGCTTTGTGCCTCCTGATGGTGAATTTGAGCTGATGAAGTGAGTCTTTTCCTCTTGAAATCCTTGTCTCTTGTTTGATCTCATCATTACCGTACTACCACAATACTGCTGCTAAGATTGGGTAGAGTATATGCCTGTAGAAATGAGCAAAAAAGGTATCTAAGTAATATTTATCAGCTATGAGAAGAAGCAATCAGTATAGCTCTTCTATTTTCTTCAGTTAGTTATAGTGTTGTTCTTTTGCTTGAACTGCGTTTGATGCTGGTAAGCTGGATTGATATCTGCAGGTATCGTATCACTGAGGGTGTCAATCTTCCATTCCGGGTATTGCCAACAATAAAGGAACTTGGCCGTACACGCATGGAAGTTAATGTTAAGGTCAGTGCTTCACCATGTGCGATTTATAAAGCTTTTGTCCTAAGAATGCACCCTTTAAGTTACTTCATTTGCTTTGTCTTCAGGTTAAGAGTGTTTTTGGTGCAAAAATGTTTGCTCTTGGGGTTGTCATTAAAGTTCCGGTACCAAAGCAGACAGCAAAAGCAAGTTTCCAGGTGACTTCGGGGCGTGCAAAGTACAATGCTTCTATTGATTGCTTGGTTTGGAAGTAAGTAGCTCATATTTTTCATATGAGCCTCTGACTGTGTGTGTGGTATCTCTCTGTGTAAACTCAGGCAATAATTCTCCCCATTATTATCTGGGGCCCTTGTGCTCAGTTACTGCTTGAGTGTGAAACTTTCACGGAGTATATGGTTCCAATTCTATTTTATGGACATAGTTTTAGATCCACTACTAGACAATATTATGAATTACATGAGATGAGATGTTGACTGGGAGGTCATCCATTCAATCAATTGGTACTCAGAACACTTGTACCATTAGCTCAAAGGTAATTCTTTCATCTACTTTTCAGGATAAGAAAATTTCCAGGACAAACTGAGGCAACCATGAGTGCTGAGGTTGAGTTGATCTCAACAATGGCTGAAAAGATAACTTCAACAAGACCTCCAATCCAGATGGAGTTTCAGGTGTCCAATTATTCTCTAATCCAATCTTCTGTATTAAGTCACCACAGGCTCCAAGAGCAATGTTTCCATCTGATTATGCTGTGTAGATCACGTGTGACTTGATGTAAATGATATTTGTACCGCCACTTCATTAAACATGCCTAGCTTTCATACCACCTTGTTGGTGCACTTTTAAAACACTTTTTTTTTCTCCTCTTTCTTACAATTGATATGTTGCTTCAACTCTTCATTATACCACTCAGTTCAGTTTTGACGTGATGGTCTCATATTCATCCAACCAAAACTCAGATGCCATTTCATTTAATGACTCTTTCAACTGCATATTGCAGGTTCCCATGTTTACAGCATCTGGATTACGTGTCCGCTTCCTGAAGGTAATCGATCTCTAGTCACACTCCTCACTCTTGAAAGTTTAGACTGACGTGCATGATGGATGTATCGTAGGTATGGGAGAAGAGTGGGTACAACACAGTCGAGTGGGTCCGTTACATCACCAAAGCTGGTTCATATGAGATTAGATGCTGAAGAATGAATGCGAGGTGGGCTTAGTTGCTGGAGGTAACAGTATACCTTAACATACTCTAAACAGAGAAGCGGGCTGACATTCATCGGCCATTTCAGGGAAGGGGAATCTATGTTATAGCATGGTTTTCTGCCTTAATGTATGATGGGCAGGTTTCTTTTTCACATTTTTCTTCATTTTTTGGGCATCATTTGTTGGTTGTCGATATGTTTCTCCGAATTGGAATGGGGTCTGGTTAATTGGTATTGTAAAAGCTAGTCCTCGCATGAAAACTAGATATTCTGTGCCCTCATCTTTTGTTTATTTTTTGTTCTTCTGTGTTTGTCTCTACTGATTTTGTGGATTTTTGCATCAGACGTTAGGACTTTATAAGCCGTTGGTGGGTTTATCTGCAACATATGTGTACACATATAACATGAGCATGCATCGAGTTTATATTACTTTCTTGTATAATTAACGTACTTATTGTTAATTGTATTAGCACAGACTGCTTTTTTCTCACCATATAATAGCCAGATAGGACCACCTGCATGGGATCTCCTAATTCCTATGCTTAAGAGTTGGGATTCCATTAGCAAGCTGAAATACTACGGGGCGTGGTTTTCTAAGAGGAGATGACTCCGACCAGGCTATGTGCTGGACGGAAGGGCCAAGGGCTCGCGCCTCCAACAAAAATATAGCTTTATTGAACAAGCCGTTTCAAGCCGTGTTAGCATAAAAACTTAGATGGCTCGAAAGCGGTGCCATAGGCTTGAAATTTTCTTGCTTCAAATAGCCTGGTTTAATACGAATTGTATAAATATTTATTTTTTTATAATAAATTTAAATAATTTATATGATATGGTTAATAAATTAATTTAAAATTTATATTATTTTGAATAAAATATTAAATTATAATTAATTATTTTTTTTAAAATTATCTCATAATTTTTTATTATAAAATTTTTTAATTGGTATGTTAGAAAAATTAAACGATCCTGAAAATATTGGTCCATGCATGATTTTTTTTTTGGTCTATGTCATTTTTGCTGCCTCTATTTAGTGTTATAAAGGAAATTACATGGATAAGATAGACAAAACACCCAAAATTTGAGCGACACAATTGTACTTATGTTATACTTTGGATATTCCTTTTTCTTTCATTTTGAAGTTGTCATTTATATCTTATTCATATAAATATCATTCTCTTCTTTCTTCCTTCATTTTCTTGGATCTATATTGTCCCTATGATGAAGTGTAGCGCCTGGTCAAATCACTCATATATGTGTGTATATATATATTTGTATGTAAACTTACTTGAATCCATAAATTTGTGGAATATTCATGGGTGCCAGAATAAACTTCTTATAAATATAAATATATACATGTATTATAACAATGCACCCGTATGATCTATACGTATTAGCCAAGCACTTAATAGTGTCTTAATACTAAATAGAGGCCCCTAATGATCGATTATGAAAAGGCTGGCCGAAGATCAGGATGAGCAAGTCAAATCTGCACTTGTGTTTACTCTATACAAAGATCACCTTCGGCTTCTGGTCACATTATCTTGAATAGTTCTCGTACACTTTAGTAGATAGATATATATATATATATATCAATACAGAAGATATACACACACACGCACGCACACACTGGCAAACAATGAGTGAAGTACTGATGTAGGAATGCGACAGATTCTTGATCCGATGTCAATCAGCCGTACAATAAGCTCATTCGAATGCGATTGATTCTTCTCCGTGCGTTTGTTGCCACATCATATACAGATGCACGTAGATCCAAGCATTGAATAATTTGGCTTTGTATTATTATCCGTATTTTTCCTTCCAAAATAATAAGATTTTGTCTGACGATTTTCAAATGGATTTTGTTAAATTCCCGATGGGTGTGTGTCTTCTTAGCAGTAAATTCATTGAATATCATCAATAAATTAGTCATGTATTCTAGGATGAAGAAAAAGTATGAGAACACGATGCGTAGAAATTATAGGGCTGTCATCGTAACGAGACATATTCCAAAGCAAAGTTTTACACATATTTTAATCATCGTGGGGGTACTGATTAGGCAGGCTCATATAAAAATATGCTTAATCTTTGTTCCATTGCCCCCTGCAGCCATCCCAATAATTAACCGAGTGGATATTCTCTTGAAGAAGTTAAGAGCAGCCTTGCACTTCTAGTCGATCTTCCCTCCGATTTCCTGATCGATCGATCAATTTCTAATTCACTGATCAATCCGTGGATCCTGGCTAAATACCATTAATGAACGATCTCACTCCGCAGAAGTTGACGATTCATAAAATGTCGTAGTCTCTGCAGCCACATCTAGAGCTAACCAGATCGATTCGTGTCACCCCCTCCCAGCCACTCAAGTCAGTCTCCTTTGTAATTGTCTGTAGAACTCGAAGAGCACTCGCATGGAAAGCTACACCTCGTGTCAGCAGATCAGAGATGTCTTTGCTTCGAAAGAACATCCCTGATCAGCAGATAATTAGTAATGTATCACTTAATTAATTCCAATGGACTCATATTTCTTATGTACACAAAGTCAAGGTTCCATTGTGCTGGGGACGAATCAAATGCAGTTCTTCATGATATACAAGCACCGGTACCTTCATTAGGGCTCTTCTTCCATCACTGTATATGCAACAATGGTATCTCATGGAATGTGATCGATCGGCCCGGCATAAGATTACAAGGCCAATGCAAGAAGAGAGTACCCAAACCAGATATCTATATATCTATATAAGCAAGTGGA
Organism: Sonneratia caseolaris; assembly: GCA_900006705.1. Lineage (NCBI taxonomy): Eukaryota > Viridiplantae > Streptophyta > Magnoliopsida > Myrtales > Lythraceae > Sonneratia > Sonneratia caseolaris. Next base: position 1,852,271 of record CXYZ01009481.1, on the reverse strand, counting down.
AGGTAAAGTTTCATTGTTTAACACCTAAATAGTTATCAATATATAACATGAATCAGTCCCACAATACTTGTAGCTTTTGAAAAACCCATGTTCAATTAGCCCTCTTGGGTATTAGGGATGATGAAAAATCTAATTTAACCCTAGCTAGCTAAATGGGCCTCATTTTGGGGGAAAGGCTAGTGATAAGTAGATGTCTTTTTAGGTACATTTTGCAGACACATACATACATACATACATACATATATATATATATAAAAGAAAGATGATCTATTTAAACTGTAACGCTTCTATTGTTGATTAAACCTTATCTGTATGTGTGCTATATATTACTAAATCCAAAGTCCCTGTTGGACAATATTATGCCACCACACTGCATATGAGTAGAGATTATCGTTAATTCTTGGGTGCCACACCAAGAAGTATCTCACCTCTTATACAAGGTGATCAACCAGACGAACTGCAACTCATTACGCACGTACACATCAAATTGATGATTTCCACCCCCTGAGTAACTGATTATGAACTATGTGTACATCTATAATAAATGAGATGATCCACAGAAAAAGAATGTGGCATTGTATATATTAATTTAAGTGCAAGCGAACCGAAAGGAGAAATGGACCACAATTTTGCCAGTTCATATTGAACAAAGACTCCACTGGCTAGCTGATTGCAAATTTGGTGTTAATTTTATACTTCTTGATTTCTGTCTAATGGCTTACACATAAGAAGAAAGCCATGGACTTTGTTGGTTTTTTTCCTTCCTTCTAAAAGTAAATTAAAAAAAAGAGACTGTGGGAGGAAACATCATGTAATATGTAATTAGTAAGCACCAGACACTTGTGTGTATGTGTATATATATGTACTATATGTATAAACAATTTGTTGGAAATTGTCCTCCTCTACTTACTAGTGGAGCAAATCCATATTGATCGACAATCAGCAATAGTGTACTCTTTTAGTTCCCACCATCACCACTCTGAGTACATTAATTAGTTAATTAATTCACACCATGTTCTTGTGTATATTTAATCAGTTGCGTTGCCTTTTTCTTTTTTGCTTACAAGAAGATTTTCGATTTAGAAATCCATCAAAAAGAATTGAAACTCATATCTCTTGATTTTGAGTTAAAACCGATATTATTATATCAAATTTATTTTGATAATAAAATCAAAACTGTCCATATTAATATTGTAAACAAGAACATGACCTTGGGATATGATATAGCTTCTCTAAGACAAACATAAACTACAAGCTTTGTAGCTCCTCTTGGGCCTCAAAAGTTGGGGGTTTTGTTGGATTAATGTGAGAAGAAAATATTCATAATTAATTTCAACACGATCCCATGAATGTGTTTCCAACATGGCTCCTAGAGAGTATGTGTATATATAGTATCAGCAGTCGATTCACTTCGAGACAAGAGTTGTCAAAAATTAATGTAAACCTAGTGGTGATTGAGAAATTAAAGTATGAAACAGAAGTAATTACATATAACCTAATTAAGCCCACATCGATTTTCTACATAAGGATGATGAAGTCAAGACACTGGTTTGAGTTCCCAAACCCTTCTCACACCATTTCTCAATAAATTAGGCACAGGAAAGAGGAGTTAAAACTTCACAGTCGACAAGAGAATTATGAGGACATTGATCAAACAGGAAGAGCTGAAACGTAATCAACAGAGACACGAGATGAACAATAACGACATAATACACGATTGTTCGGTGAATTCGCTGACCTTTTGATCGTTTGGAGAAGCCATTGTTGATGAACATCCCTAGCTCGTACGCCATGCGCTGGGCCTTTTTTTTTTTAGGGCATGGTGATTTTTTCCCAGTCGAGACACTCACAAGGCGGAAGTCACAGCAAAACTCGAAGCCAGCTAGTCATTAGATTATTAGGTATCAGAACGGAGGACGAACAGTGGGGAACCCATCGACCGGCAACTGGACGTTGTTGCCCGACATGTTGTTAAGCGGCAAGTTGAAGAAGGGGAACCCCGAGGATGGATCAGGGAATGGGCCGCCGCTGCCGCCAGGAGCCTGAGATGTTGGCGGCTGTATTTGCAACTGCTGATCGTCCTCATCCAAGGGCAACCTCTCGTATGCGACGTTGGTGAAGGATGAGGCGATCACAATCACGGGGCCGGCAGCGATGAGCTCCCCGACGACGTTCCCACCCACCACCTGTCCCTGGCCGCCGGCCAGAAATATCGTGAGGCTCGTGGCCCCGGGCGGGGCAGGCGGCGGCAGAAATGACCCTGATAGGGACAGGATCTCGAAACGCCCGTGAAGCGTCACCACAGCCTGCCCAGCTGCAGCAGGCTGGCGGAGGCTGACGTTCGTGACGGTGCCGCTGCCGCTGAGGACGCAGATCCCCCGCTGGCGTCTTCGGGCGTACGTGGCCACTGAATCGAACACGTCGCACCCACTGCCGACCTCAAGGATGTGGGCTCGGAGGCTGTTGGCGCTCTCCCGGGTGATTATCACCGGCGGCTTCGGCTTGTTCTTGGAGCCCGGGGGGCGACCCCTGGGCCGGCGACCGACTATATCACCACCATGGCCAGACCCACCGTTGGCCACCCCAACCGGGCCGAGATCGAGACCCTGGTGGGTGCTGGGACCATCATCGGAGAACCGATTGTCTTCATCTCCATGCTCCGATGGTCTGGGGAGATGCAAATCCGGCCGGTGGAGCGGGTGGTGGACGAAACGAGCAGCCGTGCCTGAATCTAAACCAGCCATGCCCAGCACATCAAATTAAAGGCCCGAGAAAAACAGGAAACAGGAGAGGGGGAGCAAAAACCAGCTTATTGAAATCACCAAATATTAAAACAAAAAATCAAAATTTTAAAAGGGAACACTAATGAAACTGTTTCTTGGGTTTTGTTTATTGCAGCGCGCGCGCCCACACACACACACACTCACTGGAGAAGTGAAAACACATATAATCGTAAAGAAATACAGTAGAGAGGAAAGACAGGAAAGGAAGTACAGATTGTGGAGGGAGAGACATATAAAATGAAATATATGAGAAACTGATTATATAACAGCTTGAACCAGAGATGGAAGGAGTGCAGATGAAGAGAAAAAGAGAAGACCAAGCAAGGGGAGAGGGGAGAGAGGGGGAGAGGGAGACGGGGAGAGAGAGGGAGACTTTAGACTTCTTTTGTTCTGCAATTTTTCAAGTAATTAATTCATTAAGAAATTTCAAGTTGGAGGGATGCTTTGTGTTATTATATACTGCAGAATACCAAACTGAAGACAGACAGACACGGGCATCATTGAGATGCTGACTCTCATCTGGAGCGCGTGCCCGAATGAGAACCATTGATGACCAGGAAAGTATGGTTCTAAGTACCGGTAGAACATGGGTGATACTAAGATCATGCGAATTATAGGTCACAATATGAAATTATTGTATTTGTAAAGCATATTTTATCGTATATTAGGGAAGTTGAGCCATGCAAAGATAATATTGTTATAGTATTAGTTATAAATTAAGAATTTTATGAATTTAAAACGTGAAAATTTATTGATACATGTGAATTTACAATAAAACAAATCCTCCTATCTTTTCTTTTCTCCCTCTCAGAACTATTGACTGCTCTTTGTGCTTTCTTAGACAATTTACCTATAAATTATAAATTAAAAAAAAAAAGAGAGAGACAATTTACTAGTGGATTTAGGGTTCATAAAGGATCCATTTATTTGGTGTAGGTAAATTGGGTGTTCTCCCATATGAAACTCAAACTCCTTGCTGCCCTTAATCTGATCTTCAAAAATCATACAATCATGAGTTATATGGGTTTGAGTTTTGTCGACCAATCGAAGGACTAAGCTCTCATTGTTATAATGAACTTTCTCGGCTCACAAAATTCTAATAAGATGCCTTATATGAATGAAGAAAAGATAGTCAACCATCTGAATTGATACGTGTCAGTAGTTAGTGTGTGTTACCTTACATGAAACTGATCTCCATTGATTGATTATGCGTGTTTGGGGCGCGTGTGGCGAGGGGTACGTTCGGACAGAACGAATACATAATAGCAATAGTTTAATTACGTTAATTATATATCATGGAGTGGTACATGTATAGAATAATGGTGGTCAGGAAGCGAGTAAACCCTAGAGAGAGTAATCAATCTTGTGTGGCTGGGGTTATAGATGATCTCCACCATTATTTTATGGAGGAACCAAGCAAGCAAGCAACCAACCAACCATGGTTTATTATGAGAATGAGCTGACCAAGTTAATTAATTTTAATTAGCAGTAGCCATCCATGGAGGGAATCAATTCATCTCCCTTTCTTTTTCTTTTATTATGGTTTTTTTTTCATGGCAATGAATTTCTTATTTTATTCTATGTTGTCTGATTTATATTTAATTTAGCCTCCACGATCGACATGTTTGGATATGATTGTTTATTTTATGGGACTTACAATCGACACTCAATGCCAATGCTAAGCTTTTTGCTTCTTTTTTTTAAATAAAAGTAATTTCCATAGCATTATCTTCGAAAACCCTAAAAAAAAACTCCTAACACCTTTCAAGAGCTATTCATGAGATCATAGATCCGATGTTCCATTTACGTTTCTTGAAAAATTCATCCGTACGTGCACTCATATATGAATTTATTGAAATCAACGAGCGAGCGATCATAAAAGGAGATGAGGACCNTTAAAAAAATCACACCTACTCATAAACATCTCACTAAGAAAACGATTAGGTGTTCTTTTCTTTAATGTAGTGAATCCGTTGAGCATTCTTTAGATTTTGACGATGATGCTTCAAATGTCTGCAGCAACTTTAATCTTATCTTACTACATTAAAAAAAAAAAAAGCTTTAATCCTATCT
>CXYZ01009481.1:1797788-1847367 GCA_900006705.1 Sonneratia caseolaris | reverse complement strand
GTACCTAGTTTATTATATACTATGATCTTTTTATTTATTTTTTTTATATGACTTATTGCTTCTCAACATATATATATATATATATATAAACATTCACTAATTGGCAAATATTTCTTTCAATGATAATATGGAAATATTTCTAGTTCGAATGAACATTTTTATCAATAATAATCTCTCTCTCTCTCTCTCTCTCTCTCTCTCTCTCTCTCTTCTTTTTTCAACTACTAATTTCTCTTTATTTTTCGGGAAAATTTAATTTGCAAAACAAATTTAAAATTAAAAAATTAAAAATTAAAGGGAGAGGGGGTTGAGGGAAGTGGGACAAGCTGGAGATGATGCATGGTGCGGCCAGCGAGGTCAACAGTGTCGTCGTCGTCAAAATTTATGTATGTATTCATCTGTCAATATATATGCACATAGATTATAAAACCAACCACTCCTCGTCCTCATAAAATTAAAAGATTTTGGATGATTTTTCGAGCTGTTTTCCAATGAAGTATAATATATGGTTGTCAATACACAACGTGTGAACGCATACAACTTATTATTATTATTTTTATTCGTGATAAGTTCAACATTGGACCTTAGTTCCCCTAAGAAATACCCACATAAGTGGCTTAGAATATTATAAATATAAATAATTTATTTCAAATGAGATCTCTCTCTTAATCAACCGATCATACTCGAATATAAACGGGATACTAGATATGTATATTTTTTTCTCAATGTCATTTGCCTACACGAAAACACACATCTCCAATTAATTCCTTAAATATATTTTTTATATATAATTAGTGGAAGAAATTCAAGTAGCTCCTCCAAATTTGGAGATATATGGTGGGATTTAGACATTATATTTTAAGCCTATTTTAATACGTAACTTAAGAAGTTGACTTTTTCGATACATAAAAATTTATCTTTTAGTTATAATAAAAGACTCTTGACCGTCGCCCATTAATTTATGAAACTACTTTTCATTATTATTATTATTATTATTATTATTATTATATTAACAGTAAATAAATCCACTTTGAGAGAGTAAAGAGCCAATACCTCAAGTTCTTAATTCGAATATATCCATATCCACTTCTTGAAATACATATATATAAATATATCTCTAATGAAAATTATTTATCTTGTTTTTTTATATATAATTAGGAATTACACATACTTAAAAATCTCATTAAATCAGACAGTCAAAAGTGTCATGTGAAGAAGAAGCGAGGACAAGAACATGCCCAACAATTCCCAGTGGCCAAATTGCAAACGCACAGGGAAGTCATGGGGCCATTTTTCCCGATGACTGACAATTGAATAAGGAAAAAAAAATTTCTGCCACAAAATTCAAAGTGGTTCATCAACCAAATTGAAAGGCCTAAGATAAGGTCCACATAATGATATATGTTTTAATTTTACATGAAATTTTTCGTGTATACTTGTTTCGTATATATTTTTTTGTCTCCACAATTAAAATAAAATAAAGAAGTTAGTTTTTTTGAATAAATTAGAGAATTTATTTGGTCTTTTTTTTCATGGTAGAAAATTGTGATTGTGAATAGTATTGGTTTCCTTCCAATTTGTAAGTCACATCTGAGGTTGTGTTTGGCTGGACGCATGGATGGTTTCAGGGAGTATGCGGCATCACTCTCAAAAGTCGAAAAATTAATGTGAATTATTATATAAATTTTACTCGATTTTATCAAAGCACAACATTTCGTCCTCTTGAATTTCGTCCCTCGTAAGCAAATTTCTTTAGATTCCTCCTTGGTCGACGAGAAATTTATTGTAATCTTTCTATTACAATTCACTTAATATCATAAATTACAATGTTTAGCTATATAGTCTAATGTAATATGAAATCGTATGATATGAGGCTTTGTAGGATAGTTGGTAAAAGTTCACATACGAAACGTGTGAGATATTCTTCTACCATATGAAATTCACAACAGTTTCATCACGACCAAATTTGCATAAGAAAATTTCACCATAATTCAAGATTTTATTTTCATAATTTATAACATTTCCTCTGGAAATTAATAATATTCGAACCAAATTCCATCCAAAAAAAACGAAGTCGGTAGTTGGTATTAATTACATGGGGGGATGCTTGTCATACGGATTATCAACCATCCCTTGCCTGGGAATTACGATCTAATGGTCAGTTCATTCTCGAGATTAATCCTGTGGCTGGGGTTACCTTCGCAATAAAGTGCTCGAGGGAAACCAAGTGAAGAAAATCAAAATGTAAATGGGAAGATGCTGTTTGATATAGTAGTATTACAATACGTTCGGCAATCTTTTATACCATATAACATTGAGTTAAACATGTTCGGGTTTGGTATAAAAGTATTTCGTATCTAAACGGATATTTAGATAAGCGTGTTAATACCGATTAAACATGTGTAATTCGATAAAAGTACGATTAAATCGGTTTAATTAAATGCGTATTAAACTTATTAATTCATTTAGCATACTCAAGTATGTGCATATATATTTATCGTGTTAATTACATTATTTCTACGTAATGAAAGTGGTATATTTAAACATATCTAAGTTGTACATGTTAAACATATCGTATGTATCAATCCGTATATAGCATTCATATTAGATATTTATGATCCATTTAATAAATTAAACATGTGCAGATTAAAGAACTTCTAATATGATAAATTGTCGGATTAGAAGCTACTTAATATCGAAAATGACTGAAGATGAGAGACATCACGGCGGTGCGGGTGTCCAAGTGAAAACGCACACGATCGCAATAACCAACGACAGTATAGAGAGCACTCTTTTTTGGAGCGCACCGTACAGCTGTCGGCCACGAGGCAGCTGTCCTCGCCCTCGCTCCCCGCCCTTGATTTTCGGGGTCTCCCTCTCTCTCTCTCTCTTCATTTTCCCCCTTCTCATATCTGTCTGTTTATATACTTATTTATTAACTTTGTTTTGGATAAAAACGAAAGGCAAAACCAAAAATTGCAGAGGCAAGTAAATGTCTCCGACCACCCATCGACCATGAGCAAGTTCGGTAATCCGGAGTCGAGTTCACATCAGGAGTTGGGCCCCGACGATCAGTAGACCGGGCAGAATCTGTGCGTGCGAAGAGAGCACCGCCGCCTACAAAGCTCGGCCACTGTAGGGAGGCGACAGATACCGACGGTGACATGTTGTTATCGGAATTATAGAACACGTCTGACGTGGGACTAAGGAACGTACAAACTGCATATCAACAATCTAAGAAACCAAACAAATTTATTTATTTTGGGTGTCATCCTGGTGGCCTTCTATGCATAATGGAGTCAGTCTCTTTTAAGTCCTACGCGCCTTCCCTTGTTTTTTATTAGACACATTTTTCTTCCATAGATTAGTCGTCGTAGGGGGGCAAGAGACCATCGATGTGGATGGAAAGTAAGACTGTACAGTACGATGGTCCAAACGAAAATATTAATTATATAGTTAATAATTGAAATTAAAAAAATTAATTCACTATGTGTCATTATTGATTGATAATTCACGTTCTAATTATAGCAAAGGAAAGAAGTGCATTGTTCTTCCCCCCACCAAAAAAAACAAAAAACAGAGCTAAATTCTCTAGAAATTACGTCTCTAACGATCCTCTTGTATTACTCACTCAAATTAATCCAATCATTCTTCAGTTTCCAACCAAAAAAAGAAAAACCAACTCCTATATTACTATGAAATAATTAAGAATAATAATGAGAATTCTTCGACCGTAAAAAGAGACTCATAGATCGAGAGGACATATACCACAAGACGGGATCGAAAACTACAAGCGCTAATGCGACTCTCGGCTCCGCGAATAATTATCGGTCCACAATTTCTTAAGTTGGACGACAATTGGCTGAACCAAATTCCCCCTTATCGTGGCCGAGCACATCTAGGCAAAAGTCTAATTATTGTTGCGGGTCGTCATCGGCCGGCCAGCCTCTCGTGTCAAGCCACTGTGGGGGCACCGAGCAAGTTGCGATTCTTTTTTAATTTCCAAGCAATGGAGTCTCGAGAACATGATCTAATCTTGTCGTGTTCTCTCCTCCTCCCCCTCCAAAATATAATATTGGCACAAATCTTATGCACAATCTTGCTGACAACGTCGTAGTCGGCCAATAAAAAAAATTTCTCCATCTCCGGACACCAAACCAATAATTAACTCTCACTAATTGAGAGCCCCTCGTATCCGAGGTACACCCCCACTTGCTAATTTTTCTTTAAAGTGCGGGATTTAATTAATTAACTCTTTAATTAGAGAAAATTATATCGTGCTGAGTGCGCGCACACGCACACACGGACATAGATTGGACTGACGTGGCCATACCTTCATTAATTGCTAGAGAAAAATAATCCATTTGTCCGATTTTATTTTTCTGTCTGATATTTTTTGGGGGTAAATTAGATAGGAGGATGCATCGATCACCGTCTAAAGAATACATAAATATGATACTAAACCGAATTATCTCGTATTAAAATGTTCCTAAAGGTTATAATCCAGTTTTAATGCAATGGCCCTAATGGGAAGTTGTTAAATTCCTCATCACACCCATTAAATTTTTTATGTTCCTATTTCATGTCGGGTAAAACAACGAAAAGTTGGATACACCATGACTATTTGAAGAGGTACTAATTGCAATATATAGTTATTTTGTTCCGCCCACTAATTAATCAAGTAATTAACGTATTAACCACTTTACTCTAATTATTCTTTTGCCCAACGTCTTTTCTATATATATATATATATATATATATATGTATGTATGTATGTACGTATGTATATGTTTGGTTATGAAAGAATGAAAACGTCTGGCCGGAGCTGTCGAAACCTCGGATAAGTTTACTTGATATGATATTAATCATGAGCCATAATGGGCACATAATCATATATGCTTTTTCTAATTAGCTCTTATAATGGTCCATCGTGTTATAATTACTCAACGTCATTAATGTTTAATTAAACTACATTTTTTTTCTCCTAGGAATCGACACCTTATCCACCTGGGATTTTTCGAATGCAACTATATATCACTTTAAAATCGAATTAGGTACTCTAAATAATTAAGATCTTCGTCCCCTCTTCGAATTACCGTGAACTTTTTTTTTTTACAAAAATGATCGAGTAATAATACGCATTTTTTTTCTTCACGTCTACCATCTGTATGTTCTTTCCACTTGCGGAATAGGTGTTTACTTGTACGTAGAACCTCCGCAGAATAATGGAATACAGAACCCTAACATTCTCGAGCTCGGGTTATAGAGCCTTTTTCTTCACCCCATTTTTCGATCCTCGGTTGATTTAAATCACCCTGAATGCATTGATGAACAAAGAAAACAGGGGTTCTTGAAGTTGGTCTCGCGCGAACAGTAACTCATTAGTTCCTCGATGATTTGGTCAATTGCGTCTTGTGTTGTGATATGATAAGATAGGATGAAATTTAATATTTGATAGTTACTCTATTTTAATGGATTATATCTTTTATTTTATGATTTTTTATTTATATTTTACTTAAAAGATGAATACTTTTGGTGCCGCATTGATATAAATTTACAGTCAACAATGTGCATGTTGCCAACTTGCTGGTGACAGATGATGGATTTGAGTGAAAACTAAAATTCATCACTAATTCTGTCAGAAAAATTAGATTATGAAATTTTGGGAAAATGGGTTGAACTCGTGATTGTGTTTGAATCACTAATCATTTATAATTATATTGTCCATGACATATACCATTAATCCTCTTCTTCTTTTTTTAAATGAGCTGGTTAACATAACATATATCATTTACATATAATATGATATGGGTAGCCATTGTACTTATCTCAATTTAATATTGGTAAATTAATTAAGTGGTAGCTAATGGAATAAATATAGATTATTACATTCAACAAGGGTCAAAGAGTAAAATAAATAATCTCAGTGTTATTAATTATTAGATCTTTTTGAACATGGCCATAAAAGTGGTGGTACTTTGGCTGGTTAAATCCTTGTAAAATAAGCATATAATTAATGCATCCCCTTTAAATACTATTTCCAGGAAAAAAGATGTAATTAACAATTAATTGACCACCATCATGCATTTTTTATGGTTTGTGTTTAATTAATTAATTTCATTCTTCTGTTATATCTTTTTTTTCAATTACATCCTTTTATGTCTTTAACTTATATGTGAACATGATACATATAGTGGAGGAAAATCTCTGCAGATATGTCAGAATTCCACCATATTTTTATTTCTTTCTTAATTTGAATTTACTATATCGTACGTGGAACTTGAAAAACTTGTCATTTAGCATTACATGGACATGTGAAAATTAAGTGCGAAATCTTTTCCCTATTTAATTGGAGAATTTGAGGAGGAGGTCAAGGGAGCTTCCACAATATTTGTAAAAAATGAAATATAAAAAATAGAGGGTTCGATATATAGAGTGATATCACTCTCATTCCAAAATCGAGAGATTTTGATTCGACTAAACTCTCGTCGATAAAATTTCTTGTACCTCTTCATTCTCTTCTTGTATGATTCGAGGGGTGATTGGGACTCTTCATTCCCTATTAAGGTGGAAGGTTGACAAAATTCTGATCAATGAATTCAACAAAACCACCGGCGAAAGGCGATGCATGGAACCCTAGCTTTACAATTAGTTTGGCTTCATTAAAACATCCATACTAAGCTGCAAATGTTTAGAAAGAATACTATGGGCATGACAGATGTTCAAATTCCGCTTGGTTTAATATATAAAAATAACTCAAAAATATAAATTGATCTAGGTTATACATGTAGACAACATGGGATTTGTGGAAACAATGCTTGTATTGGCTTGCTAGATGTCTTTTACAAAAATCCAAGAAGCTCATCACTGATAGGGAAGGGCCAAATCAGCAATACATGTTGTGTCTATGTGTGTGTGTGTGTGCGCATATATATATATATATATATATATATTCAAATCAAATGATATTGTCATGTTCTTTGTTCTTTTCGAAAAGGTCCAACCCATCTTAGAAAGAATAACATTAGTTGGTGATTAATATTATAATTAAATTAATTGGTGAACACGGCCCTCCAACAGCATAGATTCCCTGCCGCTTTAATGTTAATTTAATCCAAAAGGAAGAGACAAGAAAAGATAACTCATTAATTATAATAATTAGCTGTTGGAAATAAATGGATTTTGGTGCAGTAATAAAACTTTATTAGGTGGTAATTGAATTGTTTGTGGTATGATATTTCTTTAGAATTATTTAATTGTTTAAGATAAATCAGGTAAAAAATTACATGTTTAATTGATTGTCACTTAATATTTTTTTTCTTGAAGTCTCACAAACTTTTTATATAATTGAAGAAAAGTTGTGAGAATTGCTTGGATAAACCAACAAAGAGCATTTCTCATCTCGGACTTATCTGGTGCTTGTTCGGCTTCAGTACATAGGCATATCAATGCCAACACTCTCAGATCTTCGAAAGGCTCTTCTAAATAAACCCACCGAGAAAACCCTAGAAACAAATTAATTACCATGATGAAATCCCAGCTCATTCACCCTTTTCTTTCCCAAATGTAGCATAAAATTTTTAAATTTTCAATAAATTTCAACTGATTTAAACTTATATTAAGTTGATCTTCTTTCGAACTTTGAAGCCTGCCGACTGAATTCTCATACACCGGCAGTTTGGCCGTCTTAATAGTGTGTTCCGTACTGTTATTCCTTCAATCATTTCCACTTTTTGATGTGACTTAGAATCACTGTTGAAGTCGTGTCAGCTAAACAAACCCTAAGAAAGAGGAAAAAAAATGGCAGATCGATAGGCCTAAGATGGTTAGATGAATTTCCTGCTTTCTGCTGGAGTAAAATATTAGTGTTCGATATACATAATATATATACACACACACGCACGAGGAACTATGAGTTAAAAAAAATTATTTGAAAAATAAGTAAAATATTAGCGTATGGGTGTAACTCCATTAAAAGCTTCACGTTCACCATAAATGGTTGTCTCTTGACATGGGACACCAAGGGAAGATGGATCATTAACTTCTGTCATTCCATATGAAGCAGCAACATGAGCGGTATATTATATTTATTGGTTATGAATGAGATTTGTGGCTTAAAAGGGGAAAGAAGGAATGAAGTAACATATAATATTTTAGTAATAAAAATCAAACTCGTAACATTTTGTTATGAAGAGTGTGATTTATATTTCCTATAATTCCATTTATCTATTATTATTGTACATGTATAATAAATTGGCATAATTTAACTATTTGTTCTTTTTCGTTGGAAAAGGAGATGCTTAAAGTATGAATGGTCGTGCTCACATTTTAATGCCAATAAACACGTGCATGGATCGAGGGAAATAAGAGTCAGTAATTTCATATTTCCAGAGCTGCCGCTTTGCTGCCTCTTCGCTGCAGATATTATAAAAGGGGTCCTAACAAAGAGGAAGGGCGAGTAAATGCTTGAGCAGAACTCTGCAAAATCAATTGCATACACATTGGCAAGATCTGGAATTTTTATCGGGTCGGTCTCACTCCGCAGCAGACACGTCTCGAAGTTCCAGAACACAGCAACAACGATACTATGGGTGCAGATAGGTATGGGCGAACTCGAAAACCACTGGCATCTACCCAATGGATAGGATTTTTAGACGGTCCAAACGGGACATATGTTTGGGTTCGGAAAATGAAGAACCACTGAACTGTGGACGGTTCCGTTTATACATATAGCTTGAGGAGTTTCAATGTGAATCGAATCTGGAAGAGGCTGCGACTGAATCCAAACAAGCATGATAACTAGCTGGTACAACATAATCAAAGTCTTGTAAATAGAGAAATTTTACAATAATGAGAGTTTTATCCTGTTCTAAGCTACCAAAAATGAACTTGAATTGGTTATGATTCATTAGGTTTTCAAATGGCTCTTGGATGTGAGGAGGTGCAAACCAAAAGTAAGGTTCATGATGTTGCCCCATCCTGCTTGCACATGCCTAGAATTTGATTAAAGCTGCACGAAGGTTCAACGCTGTCACCAAGAGCTGAGAGAATTAATCTATGTGTTCATGTATGAAGATTGAGAATTTAGCATGTCAATTAGTCTATCTGATGCCATTGCAAGACGCCTTCAATCAAACAACGTGGTTGCATACATTCACTAACTCTGGTCAAGATCATCGATGCTTCTAAATTTATAGAACCCATCCGGTTAAAATTTCGAATCTGCAGGCACCCATATCAATGAACATGTCCATGGCCCTGGGAAAAGAAGAGCCCATCAAAAGCAAGCCAGGGTTTCTGGCCACGTGATCACATGGGAGGCTATGGACAAAAGAGCATCGAGCCTGCAGCATGTGCTCAAAATAAAGCCTAACAATCAACGGGCTCCTGCTAAGTAAAGGCGTACGGTTTGCAGATCATAGGCACCCAGATGAAAACAGTGAAGTTTTATTCCCGATCCACTAGTTTGCAATTCGAATACATTGTAAATTGCGATGACTGAAGCGTTTTCAGTCACAGCTTAGTATTAGAAAATTTTCTCCACATTTTGTCATTCTGCATAGAACTTATCCAGCACAGTTTTGTTCCGATGATGAGATATATCAAGAGGATCCAAAAAAATTCAATCATGGATGACCAAAGGTCCAGCAAGTTGGTCGATTCGATAGATCGTGCCAAAGGAAATGTGATACCTGTGTGCTTATTCGTGTGTGGAAGCATTATGCAAGTGGGATATAGAAAATAGAGGCCATGAGGAAGCAATTTTTTCCTTTGCTTTTTGAGAGCAATGACTCCGAAGAAGAGGAAACTCTTTCGAATTAATCAACCATAGGGGATGGAGACCGTCGGGTACTCGTTCTAGAAATTGAGTTAAAACTCAATTCAAGAACAGATGAACGGGAAAAAAAAAAAGGCAACAATAGATAACCGAAAAAGGGATAAAATTGATAGAATTTTTCGCTTCATGAATCTGTCAATGGTGATGGTGGTGGGAAAAAAGGTGATTGAGGGGGAAGAGCAATTTCTTCCATGTCAGTCAAATCACAATCAGCATCACAACAAGTAGAGCTCATTAGCTAGTTTGTCTTTGTCCTGAAATGGTGTCGATTTGACCCAGATTAGGCTACTCGAACATGTTCAAACTATGAAAATGGCCGAAAACAGCAAAACTGAGATTTGACATATTAATGCATGAGGGGAAGTGATGTGAAGTGGGTCTGTGGGATGGCTGATGATCACGATAAAGGCCCAACGGTTTCTTCCTAACTAGGTATTGGAATTTTAGTATGTTATCGCCACCGTTAACTAGGAAACAAGCAGTGGAAAGCTGATGTGCGATCTAGCAGAAGAGGTGAGGCTACAGCGGCCCGAGCTCATT
This sequence comes from Sonneratia caseolaris, assembly GCA_900006705.1. NCBI lineage: Eukaryota > Viridiplantae > Streptophyta > Magnoliopsida > Myrtales > Lythraceae > Sonneratia > Sonneratia caseolaris. The sequence continues at coordinate 1,836,989 of CXYZ01009481.1, read as the reverse complement.
CGCAAAACCATCAACTGTATAATCTTTAACAAACGAATATGATGACCCAGCAAGACGTACGCAGCTGCTGAAGCATTATCATTTTTTCAGTTTTGTGTGCGTAAATGTGGAACTGGAATTCATTGCTGTAGCAAGCTATAGGTAATGAGAACATTGAGGTTTTCACCAGTTTAAGTGAAATATGTGCATGTTAGAGCTTGCTTTCTGCTTCAGACATGGAGCCCATGCCCCAGTCTGCTACAGATTAATAACCCAGAATGCACAGATGTCTGCACTGAACTTACATGACAAGAAAACTCGGGTAAGCTTCTGTTGACTACAAATGTGATAATATAAGCACGACTGTTACAGTTCCAATCGCATGGAGAATGGTTGCCCTATAGAGACTCTGGGCCGATAAGATAAACAGGTCTATTCAACAACCTCTTGGATCGTATCAAACCTTCCTCTGGATCATAAGTTCAGGTATGAGTGCTGCAGTTAATAACAAAACGCTCTTCTTCATAGTCTTGTTGATCATGATGAGAAAGCACTCCTAGTTAATGTGCTTTGGATGATCCACAGCCTAGGATGAGGCCGTGGTGAGCATGTTGAACCGTACATGCGGCCAAAGAACCCATACTGCCGAGCTTCTAAGATGTGTTGACATGCAGACCTAAAGGCAGATGAATGCGGAAAAGGGGAGGTACTGAAAAATGCATTCGGGCTCATTCAAGGTTCGGCCCAGATCATATTGGGTAACCAATTACAAATGGACTTTGAAAGAGGCCATTCAACGTGTCCCAGAATCACTGTTCTATTTATTCTAGGAAACTTCTAGATGGTTATTACTTATCTTAAGGGTGGTAAATCAGGCCCTCTGGTCTTATCGGGCCGGCCTGATCCGGATGATAACATTATCCGGCCCAGTAAGATCAGGGCACCATAAGAATGACCCCAGCTAGACCTGACAAAATCCAGCTTGGCAAGATAGCTGGCACGGACCCGACACAACAACACCGTGCTTGGCCGAGGCTTATCGTGCTGGAAGCTTATCATCCCATGACGGCACAACCCAGTAATTTTATTGAGTGTGTTGAACCTGATGATCCCTGAGTCAGGCCAATATGATAACCTAACTAGAGAAATTTAAAAAAAAAAACCTAATAAACTGTCATACACTATTGAAGAATAGAAAGAACTCCATTTGTGAGCTTACTTATAGTTACAGACAAGTCACGATTAAGGGAGATTATCGTGCTATCGGGTCAGGTCAAGACTGCCCCTTTCTTATTCTAAAGGGTTGTGTATGGGCCAGCCCTTATCGTAACCTTATCGTGCTATGCCAGTATGGCCCCATAAGACCAGACTAGCACAATATGCCATCTCTGGCCCAGCATGATAACATTATTTCATTTTCCAAAAGTGTATTATTAGTGTTACATTACTCAGGAGGCAGCAATTCATGTGAACATTTTTCCGGTGCGCCTGACTGACTCCACTGTACCGAAGAAGTTACTATTCTTAATTTAATAATTAAAATATTATAAGTTAATTGTTGTTATTAGATTTTTTATTATTCTAATTTTTTATTCTTTTTTAAACTCATCACTTTTTTTTATGTAATTGAGAAAAACACAAACCCACTAGAATGAGAAGCACTCTTGATTAATAAGATCAAAGCTGAAATTCCACCACGAACTAGCCTCGTTGGTTGAGAGGCTGTGAGGTCTTGTGATCCCTTGACAACTCGGGTATCTGTTCTCTCTCTCTCCCCTTTTTTTCTAATGAAATTACAGAGAGAGAGAGAGAGAGAGAAATATAAGAAGTAAAGGGCTAAGAAGAGATTAACTTGAGAATTGAAGGTGTTGTTTTTTAAATTACAAATTGAGAATGATATTATTTTTGCCATCAATTTTTGTATCTCTCTGGGTGACAACTTGCTTTTGTCTTGAGCAATGTATTGTGACACTCACCACCAACAACACAGGCAGACATCTAAAGAAAGAGTCAAAATTGGGCGGCCGGGACAATCTGCGAAAATGTACACTTACGTTGTTGACTCCATTATACATGATTCTCTTGGCTTGTAAGATTGTTATGCTCTAGGTGTACGTGTGAAGTGTAATTAATCTATATACGGTGTATACACTACGAAGCTTATTAATTTACCAATTTAACTTCGGCCGACTACGAACGTGCCCTAATTAATAAAGTCCGAAGTGTCTGCTGTCATCGTAATTGTGCATTTGTCTCGGCCTTTCGAGGTGGGTCAAGTGAAGTAATTATTTGAAGGGATCTCGACGACTCCTGATCCACTGGAGTAAAAAAAATTTCTCTAGTTGATGCCTATGAATTTCTTAAATAAAAAAGGGTATCGGAGTTATATCCGAATTCAATTTCTAATAAAAGAGGAATTTTCATTTTCATTATATGTATATTTCTTGTTATAAGGTTATTGTATTAGAGAATTGGAATGATGTACCCTCGGGTCAAATACCGCAGTCGATAATACAATTCCAAAATCAAGCTATAGGTGGAAAAAACGACCAGAATATTCCCACAGACAGAGAAATGTGTCCTACGAGGGATCTGATTACAAGGTGTGTTGCAGGCCACAGTTGTTGTGAATATGATGTCTTGACCCTAAAACTAGGACAACTACCATAGGTTTTGTACCACGGAGAAAATAGCAGTGATATTTTCAAGAGTAAGCTCTAGACTTGACTCTCTCTCACAACTCTTGTATGTTCGATCCGAAAATAGCACGGGAAATACAACAAAGACTTATATATATATATATTAAAATAATCAGTTAATATGATAAAAATATCTTGTAATATATTTATTTTTTGCCGAGGGATCTTTAGGTCAGTGCAACAATGTTATTCAGCTTAACTTAATCAAGGCGACAAATTCTACGTTGAATTCTGATCAATAACATTGTCCACGACCCTTTTGTTAGTCATTTCTCTAGCTCCTTAAGCTCATGTAAACTCCCCTTTTTTTAATGATAGATAAAATAATTTATTGAAATTGAGATTTATGTTATTTGTCAACCATCCTGAAATCCAATCGCCATATGCACCGAGATGAACTTTGGAGTATACACCACAGACCGACTGGAGCTGCTTCTATCTGCCCCGTTATATAAACACGCGCCCGTCTTTCCCTACCTTCAATAGTACCATCATTCAATTGCCCCCAAATGGCTGCCAAGCTGAGCCTTCTCTCCCTGGCCCAGCTCCAACAACTGGCACATTCAGAACAGATGACGAGCCATCAAAGCGACCCAGCAGGCTCCGGCCACAGCCAGAGGGTGTGGAGCTCCAGGCTGCTGGCTCCGGAAGAATTAGACAACTCCTGGGAGGTGAGAGCCTTTGCGGAAGACTACACAGGGAGCGTCTCGGGCTCCACCTGGCCTCCGAGGTCTTACACCTGCACGTTCTGCAAGAGAGAGTTCCGGTCAGCCCAGGCCCTGGGTGGCCACATGAACGTCCACCGTCGTGACCGTGCCACCAGGCAGCTCCACCACCACTTGCCGCCACCTACCACTGCCACTGCCGCTGTCCCATCATCCTCTCCTTCATTATCCTCCACGCTCACATCGGAATGGGATCTAGCCAACTTGAATGGAGGGTTTTGCCTTCTCTGCCAGCTTCCTCCTGAATCTAATGCCGTCATCCCTGGCAATTGGTGCCCTGCACCTGCTAGTTTTAATTTGCCGGTGAAGCACAGATCGAGTGCCGGTTCCTCTCAAGTGTACTTGAGCAAAACTGAATTTGCTTCGGCTCAGATCAGCAATTGCCTCAATGTTGTTAATGTTCATGGCAACTGGAATAAGGATTCTGCTGCAGAAGATCTTGATCTCGAGCTCCGCCTTGGGCACAGACCATTCTCCTCGTAATTTAGCGGTATTCTCCATGACAGGTGACAGAGTTTCACATCTCAGACAGAAGAGAAGTTATGAGATTTTCCAAGGGGGATGGTGGTGGAGCAGGATCCCACTGCTTATCTCTGAGTAATAAAAATGATTGTCAAATAATTGGGGATGGCGATTAGGGTCCTTCAAGAACCCTAACCGAATTTGCTGCTGGTCTTGTTAACTTCGAGTAATACATTCGTTTTATTCTTTCAGTCTTAATCCTAATAGATACTGTAAGCATCTCCGAGCTTCAGAAATTATGGAACATTAGCTCTAATTGTTCGTGCCAGGTTCGATCATTATAAATCGTGGGAAGACGGATGGAACCCAAATGAGTTCGATTAGTCCTGAAAAACTAGGGTTTGGTGCCATTTTTTTTAATGAAATGTACAAGAGGATGGGCTTGGCAGTGCTATGTCATTGTCGACACTGATAACCGAGTAATGTGGGTAGGAAATGGTTCTATCAGAATACCAAATGGTAGGGCCAAAATTAGATAACACTAGATGTGTTTTGGTTGCTCACATGTTGTAGGGATGCTTGCATAGTTGTTATTATTTCTATTAGTTCACCGTGGGTCGCACAGACTTCACTCATCCTGAAGCCTCTACACGTGAATCTACGTGTTACCGTCTGGTCAATTTACCGTGCATCGAGCACGGGTCGTGTCCTGGCACAGCCATTCAGGAGATATACTTTCTAAATTCTCGACAAAATTTATAATCCATAAAAAGAGGAGTCATTTTATCTTCTTTTTTTTTTATAATCCATAAAAAAGGACATATAATCATTGCAGAAGAGGAGTCATGCTCTCCTCCAAAATACAGAGTCTGTGATCACCAATTACAGCCCCGTAACCTGGCTGGGTTACGACTAGTTCATTATCTTTCCTAGGTAACAAGAGCAGGACCAAGACTGAAACTGCACTAACATTCTATCAATCTATTGTTGTACCGCGTAATTGTCGAGTTAAAATTTGTAAACAATTATTGAGTGCTCGGATAATATGATATATACAATTGAGAAATTATAAAAGTAGTAAATCTTCGGTTTCACAGGAAAGATAGCAACTTTTGGAGGAATGATTTTACCTATAATTTACAGTAAAAAAAAATTATCAATCGTGAGGGGGGGGAAAAGAGGATACTTGATCGATTGCCTCTCAAAATCGGCCGGAAAAGGAAATGAGTGCTGGAGAATGGCTTCAAAGTGCACATAGAATTCATCCAAATTACTTAGAGAAGAACAACGTTTAATTAGTGCGTTAGAACACAGGGAGGGGGTGGCGAATGGCGATGTGCTCAAACTTGTGGCGAATCCTTGTCAACGTGCACCATCTAGCAGCATGGTCGAAGCTCCTGTGCTGTCTTCCTTTAGAAGTTCGTAGCCAAAATCCATAAATAAAATTGAATATTTCTTTACTGATGGAGATGTGTTACCTTATAAAAACTTTTTTTTGGGTCATATTTGTGAGGGCCAAGTGTAATTTGGCATTCCCAAGAAATGCCCATCAACGAGGCAGACGAGAAAAAGACCTGAGGAGGTCTTGTTGGGTCAGTAGTGCTTTATTGTTTCTGAGATATTGATGTTGATGACAGTCTACCTGCAAACATTACATAAATATACATGTCTACGTACGTTTGTGTGTGTGTGTGGAGGGAGAGAGCTTCTGTTCTTCTAACTGGCTCTTCTCTTCATCGAGATCAGAGTATACATATACGTATAAATATACATAAACATATACGTGTTTGCACCCATTAGAGACAGCTATATATGACATATAACAAAAGAGAGACGTGTTTGTGTGTGTGTACACACGATATAACTATAGAGGGACCCCTGCCTGTTCACGACTTTAATTTGTCAACATAACTTTCTCTTTGGTCCCCGCAATTCCCCAGCTTCCTCCTGCTTCTTTCTATCACACCTAACATTAACTCGGTTTTAATGTGCAAGAAGGTGGCCACAGGGTACCATATATACGGCAAGACTTGCCTGTATTTATGAATTCATGTCTAGCTAGGTTACCGATGTCCATACACATTTGCAGACACATAAAAGGCAACCCCATATCGCATTTTAACCTAGTCAGTGTAAAATTTCATATCTACCCTCATTCGCCTGTGGTCCAATGTCTCATACAGGATTTTGTCAGAAAATACGATAGATAGTGAGTAATCACAATGTACTTAAATAAGTCAAAACTATATAAATTTGACATATATGTGTTAATATATATATATATATAAAATGTGTATGTGGGGAGGGAAAAATATACTTATAAACCTAAAAATGAGTGAAGATTGAAGTAATAAGAAATTATAAACTTATCACATAAATAAGCTTTTAAAATAAGATAGAAAGATGCTGCCACTTTTTATCAGACTGTTCATCAACATGGGAGTTAATTGGGACCTGTGATAGTCCTCGAGAAGCTGAAAGAGGGGGGAGAGAATGAATGATCCCTTCTCTCATTTGACAAATCAACAGACAAACCCAAAAGTGAGCGCTTCTGAGAAGCACGGCGGACGATGCTTGGGACCGATCGCAGAGAGAGAGAGATAGTAAAATCGACCGAGATTCGGATAACTCGAAAGTGGGGGCAACATTGTCACTTGTCAGAGCTAGTGGGCAGAGACAGAGACAGTGACAGAGGGCTGAGAGGTGAAATTCATTAGGTGATTCACATGATTGGCCTAGGCTGTTTTATATGTGTAATATATATATATATATATATTTCACATAACCGTTGGTTATTATTTTTTAGAGTTAATAATTCCTCTCTATGAAATTAATATATATGAATGATAATTAATAATAAATACTTTTTTTTCCTAAAATGACTTGATATTTCGTTGAGGCTTCAAATATTTATTACACGACTCGGTGGATGGTGAGAAGGTATTTTATAGAGCGATATAATAATAAGACACTAACGATACAACGATAATAATCAAGGAAATTAAAAAGAATTTCTAGTATTTAGATTATCGAATATAAAATAAAATTTCTCAAATATTAAAAACCCCAAAATCTAAAATGTTTACTGCATACAATAATAGAAAAAGTTAGGATCAGGAAGTCAATCGAATTTTATTGATGGTTATCGCCGTGTAAGATTGTCATTCGATGACGCTGCTCCAGTACATACTTGAGTGCAATTGACTTGAGAATGTACTGGAAGGAGATAAGAGTGATTAAATTAGATGTTGGATCAATACTATTTATATTTATTGCTTATGAGCAGTAACAATACATCAAAATTAATTTAAATGAAGAGTGCGAGGCTGTAATATGACGGATTTCACTCACGACGATCGTGGCTGGCTGTTGTGTCGTTTCGCTTGGGTAAACGATCGATATCCACGCTGCTGTATTGGGATGAAGAAGTTGATGTCTGATCATTTGTGTACTGCGTGCATGCTCATCATCATCATCAGTGTTCATTTTCTTCCCAGGGCTCGGGTTTCCACCTGCCCCCACACCATTTAAAAAAATCTCCCTTTCTTGTCCTCTTCATCACCTGCAGGCCGCAAACTGTCGCCCCAGATCGATCCACTCCACACACAGATCAGGACCACCACCGCCACCACCGGCCGGTTAATGAGCCACCACTGCCACTACCCATGATGCCCGATTATTGCGTCTGCCCGTACTGTTAGATGGGCAATCAATCGGTGAAACTTCTTCACACGTTTTATTCCCTGGCTGAAAGCATGACATCTTCGAAAATAATCTCGTAGCTTCTCATTAGCTTGAAAATTCAGACACGTTATTCCGATCCGCACCTTTATGGAATCGGACCATGACGTAATCGTCTTCTTCTTAGTTATAGACCATCGGACCATGACCAGTACCATAGATTTGGCACTCCATTTATTTCAAGCATGACTTGTCGCACCCCTAGACCGATCGAATGGCGGCATGATATGGATTAGGTGTATCCGTTCAATATTCGATCCGATGAAACTGTAGACATCACCGGGAAATCTTCAAACGGGTCGTGGTCCGAAAATGATGGGCCAATTGTTTGGCAGGAGTTTAGGCCCAATAAATCGTCTAATTGGGCCTCAACTCTTCAATGGCTGGCCCACATTTTAGCATGTATGTTGGGCCTACTGTTTTGGGCAGAAATGTCCGGATCGTTTCGTTCGAAGCTCGCATTTTGGAGCATTCAAGGTTGTTTCGATGGGTACATGACATGTGTGGCCACAGCGAAATCGACTCACTACTTAAGTCAATTTTGATCGAGCATTACATATTTACAATGGATTAATGATTGCTCAATACGTGCAGGTGAGCTTTAAGACCGTCAACATGTTTCATATCATGTATTAATGGCCGTGTTTAAAACGGTTTTTGATGGACGAGTTTTCGAGTCATTCATCGGGCCTGGACCGCCCACAACCCGGCTTGTAATAGCTCTTATTGAGTTGAGGGGTGGTTGCGAGTTATGTCATGAATAGATGCACGTTAAACCGTAATCGGCCTAGATTGTTTCCATATTGAACCGGCTCGGAACAGTTGTAGAACCAACCAAGACTACAAAAATCCTATAAATCAATTATCAGATTTTATCGAATCAATTTAAAATTAAAAAAATTCATTTAAAATAATTAAAAAAACATGAATGGTTCACGGGTCAAACATGCCCAAACCGTGAACCGGCTCACTTATAAATAGTTTTGGGCCGATTCATATTTATATGGACCGTGACCTGTAATTGGATTAGCCCATTAAGTAAACGACCGAACCATAACCAGGCGAAACGATTCTAAGCTCATTTTAAACTGGTCCAGACCACTCATTTTAACAACTCTACCTCCAAGAGGGATGCTGGCCTTACTGAGGGCCTGAGGGCACCTCTGAGAGCCTCCATGAGAAGGATCGTAAATACTAAACATGATTGATCAGCTGATGCTTTTTACTTAAGACAAAATTCATGGTCAGTGTCAGACCCTAAGCTGTGATACCACTGGCTTGAAAGTAGAGAAAAAGGAGGACATACGTGAGTGGCATGTGACTTTCGTAATCCACATTAGCTAGTCAATGCGGGGGAAAAAAATCAACACGTCATGATCATCTTGTCATGGAGTTAAAAGAGGATTCGAGGAATGTGTTTCGGATATACGGTTTTAAAATTTTTTATCCCAATTAGAGATAAATTTTTCTTTTTTATATCAATATGAAAGCACAATTGATGCAATTAACCCTAATTAGAGAACAAAGCAATATCGTGTAAAATGTCACCAGCTTGCGCTTCTTATGGCGCACACTTGTCCGTTGGCGTAGCCAGTCCATCAATTCAACGTGGCGTTGTTTGATTGGCTGGTCTCTAGTATCGTCCGTCAGCACACTCTCCAGGGTGGCAGTTTAGTCAGCCACGACTTCCGGCCCGACGCGCGTGACGTCCCCAACGCAGCAACCAATTTATTCTATTATTTAAGATTTTCTCCGCCGTCACCTTGAAGTAAGTAAATATCGTAAGATTCATTATCCGCTGCATCCCGTCCTGCGTGAACTCTCTCTCATCCGCTCATCTCCTCCACGCATCAGATCCTGCGGTCCTGGAATCGTCTGGACGCATCGACATTACGTGACGTCGTGACGCAGTGATTTACTGTCATCGCCCTCGGATCTTCCATTCATGTCAGTCGTCGCCCCTTTAAGGTTCATCTACTTCATTTTGGCCCCTGAAACCTGTTGCTCTGTCTTAACATTAGCCTAAGGGCCTCTTCGGTTCGTTAAGAAAATCATCCCGGAATCGGCCATATGACAAGCATCATGATCAGCTTGTTATTATTAATTAAAGTAACTTGTTAATGAATGTACAAAACTCGTTATATTATCAAAATTCGATAATTTTACAAAAAAGTATATGCCTATCATCATTTATTTAATTGAAATTAAGTACAATTCAATTCAATGATAGGCTTAGAACTAATTTCAAGGGATGGGTTTGGACAAAAAAATGAGTTATCATACTCATTCATTTACCATTTTATTTATTTTAGAGAAAATAATAAAATTAAGAGATGATAAAAGTATAATTTTATATATAATTCTCAGAAGCATCACAGAATTTCTTATTCTTCCCCCATTTCCTCTCCTTCCCTTTGATCCGAATAAACCGTTAATACTAAACAAGGGATCTATCTCCACTGCTGCAAGGGACGATAAAATTAGATTTCCATGGGACATAAATCGAGGAAAATTAGACCTTTAAGGGGCAAAATGAGTTATCTAGAAACTGCAGGGATCGGATATAAATTAAGTTTCCAGATATGATATAAATGCACATGGAAGATGAAAACTGGGGGTCATATTTTCCTCTGATTCTCTATACAGTACGTGCTTTTCTTGATGAGAGAGAGAGGAGGCAGATAGAAGGGAAGAGAGAGAGAGAGAGAGAGAGAGTACGAGGAAGCTGTGAGTGCGGAGGAGCGCTTCGAGAACTACGAGACGGTATTCCGCTGAAGGGTTTATCGGGGGGCGCGCGGGCATGTATCTTCCTCTTCCAACTCTCGCCGCTCGTTTTCTGGTCGATCAGCGAACTGCTGCTTTACATTTAGTCCATTTGTTTAGCTCATTCTTGTTGTTCCGTCGCTCGATCAACTAGGGAAGTGGCCAATTATCATCGTAAACCGGTTGTCCTTTACAACCTGTTAGGAAGGATCTATGATTCCGTGATGTTTTGGTTTATCGTGTTTGGATTTGCTGAATCAAGTTTTTGCCTTTAACGTTAAGTCATCGGTTTGGAGATGATTTTTCATAATTTTTGTTTAACATGTTTCCTCGGCGGCTGTGTAACGAGATTATTGGGAGTTCTTCTGACCCGATGAAGTTAAAAAGAAAGGTTTTGTCATCTTTCCTTAGGCTATTGAGGGCTATTTTGGATGTCGGCGTAGATCGTGAACTCATCTTCTCCACATTGTCTGATCTATGGCATTATTGAATGCGGACTTTGCAATTTTCATTGGAGCAGTAATGATGGAGAAATTCAATTTGTTTTTCCGTGTTTTAGACAAGTGAGTAGTGCAAGGTGATTGAATTATGTGGCATTTTCTAAGGGAATGAAGCAGATTCATCCCGTCAATCTAATTGGTGAGATAAGTAGTTGTACGGCATCACTCTTCATGCCTTGGTCTTCTTGTTTGTTCTTTCCTGTTTTAACTGCAGTCCTTAGAGGAAAGACTTGCTAGGAACTGGTTTGGCTCACTCTAGTTATTGTTTTGATATTTTTAATAGATGTTAATTTTTTGGTTTCTACAAATGTCTACGATGTTTGCTTCTCAGAAATAAAGTAAATACTTACACGTTCAGTCTGCTTGAATTGGAAGGGAACTTTATTGGATGGAATAACAAAATCGTTTTTATGTTCCCCTTCGATTGCCTTATTATTTGATTGAACAGGAATGTATCAAGCGTTTTTCACTGCAGCTGTTCTCTTCTGATGTTTGTTGTCTTGAGAATTCGCTTATGTATAATACTGGCTATTTATTTGCCAGCTGGTTGATATTATAGTTGGCTGACACAGTCAAAACATCCATTACTCTTGTGCATTTATATTCTTTCTTATGGAATCCATTACTTCCATTTCCTTGTGATGATTATACATTTCTTGTTATCAATACATCTCGCATTTTTCTCAGTGAGCAGGACTTAATCCTCATGAGTTTCATTCCATAATCTGAATTTAATGCCTTGCATAATAGGGATCATGAGCTGAAAGGAGGTCTCATTTGACAGACAGCACGCCTTACATGGAAAATTTGTCAACAACATGCAATGTGCAAGTTAAATGATGCTCAACAATTTCAGATATTAGCCAAGTATCATCAGCTGAGGATCAAAAACAAAACACTTCTCACGATAGAGCTAGTAAGGAGATGGCATCCAATCAGGGCTCAGTGAAGAATCTTGACTTGTTATGCCCCTCGAATAGGAGCTCATGCAATAATAATCAATGTTCAAATTCCAAGGCTAGTGACCTTCTCAATGCATGTCATTGTGCATTGCGCTCTCAGATCAGTGGTGCTATGAAGGCTCCTGATAGTCCTGGTGATGATATCTCATGCATCAGTGGGCTTGGCAAGTCAAATGCTGCAGTAAACAATAGTAACAATGATGGTGATAAGAAGACTAATGAGTCTGGTAGCTCTGTTTCAGTCAATAGTTTTCCTTCATCTCAAAAAGCCTTTAACAATTCACAGCAGGCCCTCTGTAAGATGCAAGGGAACTCTGTTGAGTTGGTCAATAATCATCTGAAGAGGTCCATGAAGGGCTCCGAACCCTGCATAGTGGATTCTTCTAATAGTCCACCTTTGAGGGAACCATCACCTAAGGTTTATAATAACATGCTTCAATCAGTAGATTAGTTATTTTCATTGAAACTCCATAACAGAATTGACTAATTACTGCCCATTTTGCAGGGGGAAGCTTCAGTCTGCTCTGAGGAAAAAGGGGAATCATCGAGTACAGCAAAGCCACTTGGGGTTAGTAATTAAAATGCCAACTTTTCTTTTCCTCTTTTGTTGGATTTTCACAATATTTACTGTAATGATCGGGTTTCTGTTCTCTCTCTTCTGCTGTCTGGTCATGTAGTTTGTTCCAATTTCCATTTCTTTTTTTTCGTTTCCTCTTTCAGTTGATGGTCTCACAATTTCTCCATAATTTGGAAATGCTGAATCCAAGATGTTTGATGATTCTAATAAGGGGCAGGAAGCAGGAGATGTTTCAGAGCATTTGGATATGAAGGATTACAAAGAGAAACTTCTGTCAGTTCATCATACTTACAGTGCAGAACTTCCTATTCCATCTGGGTCTGCTGATATTAAAACTGGATCTGACCATGCTGATGAAGAAGTATGGGAGATTTTCCTTCTTTTGATATTTTCCTACACATGTGTACTCTTGAGATATTTCATTAGTGAGTGCTAAATTAACATGTTGCTTATGGTAATGGAATTTGATTATATCCAATACACTATCTTAGCATTTTTTATATTGACTCATTTATTAATTGAGTGAAATGTCAAACTAAAGTTTATAGTATTGAGACTAAATCTCTTATGGTTATTTGCTCTCCATGTATGTGAAACAGGTTAGAGTTTGTGATATATGTGGAGATGTAGGTCGAGAAGATTTACTTGCCATATGCACCAAGTGCATTGATGGAGCAGAGCACATGTAAATTTCTCCCTTTGATCTTTGCAATATTTTCTTTTGGAACTATGGTACATTTTGAACTAATTGTTAAATGCGGGTACTGTTCCATGAAGTATTTTAATTCTTTTATTTATGCTTTTGTTTGAATATCCTTTGTTTTTCTCTTTTCTATCAGTTATTGCATGTGCATAAAGATGGACAAAGTTCCTGCTGGTGATTGGCTCTGTGAAGACTGCAAAATCAACCAAGAATCTGGAATGGAGAGAGAGAAGAAAGTGGAAGAGATAGAGAAACTTTTGAAGAGATCATACTCGATAAAAAAGATTGAGAAGCTTGGGAGTTTTGATCCATCTAATTCAAGGAAGAGATTGCAAGTAGATGTTGGGGCGTCTGATCTTGAAAAGAAGACAGCTAACGCTGTCAGTTGTTCTCCTAGGATGCCTTCTAAGATATCTTCAAGCAATTCAGAATCTTCCTCAATGACCAAAAAGAGAACTCTGGGGATAAAATTTTTATCTCCAGACGGGCCCCATCCACAGAAAAAGCTATTTCAGGATGTTTCATCCTTGTCACAGAAAAATACAGCAGAAAGGAAAGTTAGACCATTTCCTTCAAGTGATTCACCAAGAACCAACTTTTCAGATGGCAAATCGCGTATGTATAGAACTAATTGTGGCTCATCAACTCTTTTAGCATTTGTGGAGTCATTTACTCATGCCTCATCTCTTCTGGTTGTTTGGTTTTTCTTTTTGGGCTTTGCAGGTCTTCTAAAGTCAAAATCCTTTGAAAGTGGAGAAATGAGACTTAAAGGTCATCAGCAGCAGCATCAAGGCCATGAAAGGAGGCCTATTGTTTCTAAAAATCAAGGGAAGGGGGGCCACAGTAAAATTTTCTGTAAATCTCAATCTTTCAAAGGTGTCCTTTCCAGGTGCTCAGTTCCTGATATTTCAAAAACTAAGATACTGTCCTCTACTTCCCCTCGTGCGGCCAATCAGATCAGAGTAAGGCAAACAGAGGATAATTCCTCGATTCTGCAGAAGAGTGTACTCCAATTTGGCTCATCAAGTTCTGATGATAAAAGGAAGGCACAAAGTGGAAAATTGCCTGCAAAGCCTTCTGCTTCTTCTAATCATTGTGATCTGAAGATGATTCAAGGTTGTGAGCATCTTATTGATTCATTGGAATCGCAAAAGTGTACACCTCAGAAGGTTGCAGGGGATCAACATGATGAAAATAATAGAATTGCAAACAATGTGAAAACAGAATCACGTTGTAAAGCTAATGGGTTGGATGCAAATAGTTCTTCCAGAGGACTTTATTTAGACAGCTTAGTTCCTTGTCTGGGAGGCGTGATTCCGCAAGTTGATATCTCATGGAAGTATGTGTTTTCACCATACCATGAAGGGATCAATTATTTTTGTTCACACACATTCTTTTGTTTTCCATTTTTTTTCTGGTGATTCTCTTACTTGTGTTTCTGAATTTCAAGCAGAGGAGGTTTTGAGGTTTCGAGAGGTGAAGGCCTTACTGATTTGTATCCTTTCATTCAAGCGCACAAATCAAATCATGCTTGTGATAAAGTAGATGCTGCCGTCAAGAAGTTACCTCAGAAGATAGTATTGAGCGAAGCTACCCGTCTAAGCACTTGGCCTACGCAATTTAAGGATAGTCCAGCCATGGAGGAAAATATTGCTCTATTTTTCTTTGCAGAAAACCTCGAGAGGTATACGGCTATATTATTCTTTTACAATTGTTTTGATGACAGGGTTCTTTACACTATACCTTTAAAATCAACTGCTTCACCTCCACTTCTCATGTAGTTATGGGGCCTATAAGAGCTTGTTGGAGCGCATAACTGTCAATGATTTGGCTCTCAAAGGGCACCTTGAAGGAGTTGAATTGTTGATATTGTCATCTAAAGTCCTGCCAAAAGAAGCCCAACGTATGCAGATGATATTAGAATCTTCCTTTTCATCATGTATGAAATATCATACATATATCATAGTACATCATGTTGCTAAAATGTGATCCTTTTTATTGTCACAGGGTGGAACAATTTTCTGTACTTGTGGGGAGTTTTCAGAATTACAAGTGTCGGTCCTCATGAGAATGGGCCATCTTCTCAAAATGAGCTTCATTCTCCTGCACTCTGTACAAATAACACCTCGCAGCAGATTTCAACTGCAGATGATTTGCCTCTTACTTCTCCCAGCAGAATCTGTGAGAATTCTGAATCTGTGCTGTCTTCTGGACCGAAGTTCTTGCCTGCGCATACAATAGATCACCAGCTCTGTTTAATTAATTCCTTCAAGGTAATATTGCATCAGCTGCATGTATTGGATATTAAGATGATACGTGTTAATTGATTTGTTAATGGTATGCCTTTTTTGTTCCCAAAAAATGCAAGCTCCTTGATGTAATTAATTATGGCAACAGACTTCCTTGCAGGGCGGAGAGGGAGATTTATATAGAAGCAGGAAGTTGGATCTGGGATTTCGCAAAGATAATAACACAAGAGATCTTGCATTTGGTGCTAGTAACGAAGAAGACCATACCAATAGAAAGATGAAGGCCATTGTCAATGGACTGCCCAAGCCTTGCAGTCAAAATCTCAATATATTCTTTGATGCAGGTTCTTCTTTCTATCACAGGGACCTTGCTTCCAGCGGTGGTGTGGAAAATATCAATGATGCAAGAATTCCAACCGGTGATGAGCAATCCACCCTTGAGGATGTAAATCTTGAGCTTTCACTTGGACCTGTAAACCAGATGGGGAAAAGGAAGGCCTTGAGTTTGAACTTTGAGCCTTCAGATGACAAAACTTGCCCAATGAAAAGATTGCAGAGTGATGAGGAGGAACCGTCGATATCGATCGGCCTTTCTCTTGCACTGCCATCACGAGGGGAAGAGGATCAAGAAATTTGATACCCTAAGCGGCCTGGGTCAACCCTCTCTCTCTCTCTCTCTTGCTGTTGGTATCTGGGATTTTAACCTTCATAGAATCGTGCAACCTTATAGAATCATGCAGTGTATATAGTCTGATGGCACGAAAGACGTTTTTGAACATAGTCGGGTTGTTAATAAGGGAGGTTGAATAGGATCTAACTTAGGAAACCGATGCTTTTATCTTCATTTGGTTTCTGAAATTGAACAGTTTTCCTTCGCAGTCCCTTCTTTCATAGAATAAAGCTAGCTCTTGTATAGACAGCTGTTCTTAGACAATCTCATAGTACCTATCCCCAGGAAATGTCTGATGATTTTTTCTCAATATTATTGAGGCTTAAACGGGAACCGGAACAAAGAAACAGCGGATCAACTGTGTTTCGTGGAGCTGCTGAAGATACTGAGTTTCGGGTACCTTACACGGAGTGGCGGGAACGGATATTCAGATGTGAAGTATCTCTGGCAGTAGTAGTTAGTGGTAGCTCTCGATCATTCTGGAACTCTGCTGCAGGGTGGGAAACATTGCTCTAAGGCACAGGGGATCGATCACACGGGTCGCTTCCGACAGATCAAAGCATCTATTGCGGCAAGGCCTTGCTCTGGTAACCTGTTTACTGGATTTGATGATGCTATATTACTGAAGCGCCGTTGAAATCGAATCTAGACCCACCATCCCACCTTCACCTTCTCGACCCAGGACAAGGGACTGGAAGTTCTGGGTTTGCTCTTCCCTTGCTATCGTAGCCGGAAAACAAAATTTGTCTTTTGAGATTTCAGCGAAAGGGCACCGCGCCAAATTCTAGATTTCTAGAGAGAATATGGCGGAGGCTTTCCTCTTGATCTCCCCTTTAGATGTACGGTGATGATTATTGCATACCCATTTAAGAGTCGGGCAGCCAAGATTATGGATCGTCGAGAATATCAGTGCGGACATCAGTTGATTGTTGAGCTCGACAACAGTGCCTCCCAACGAACTTCTAAAAGAATGAGCGAGGAATAGAATATAAAGGTCAAATGCTCGTTCGGTTCTGTTGACACGACGACTAAGCAGCCAGCATGAGCTCAATCTCTAAGACGAAAAGGAAGTGCAAAGGAAGACCAGTATTATGGGGGGAGAGAGAACCATTGAAATGTGTCCGTATATGGAAGTTGTTCACCGGCAACCTCTGGCAATTAGTTCTTCGGTTTCTGCAGGATATCAGTGAAGAAGATCAATCGGGTCGACGATCGCCAGAGGCTCGTTACATACGTCTTTCATGCATGACCTGGTGCCGTTGCTTAGAACGAGTATTCTGAAATCGGTCCATTCCTTTCGTAAATTCTTAGGGACTAAGTGAATGTTGGTGAAACAGCAGAGATCACATTGCCATGAACGAACTTTAGAAACGGGTACAGAGATATATTGTACAACCAGCAGCAGGAGCACCATAATCGTTCCGTCTTGTTCATCTGACTGACCCGACTTGAACCTGACGTAGCAGCACGCGCGATCATGGACACGAAGAGATCGAAGATGTGGAAAAAGAAGAGGAGGAAATTGAATTTTGGAAACGGGTCGATGTAGAAGAGATGCTGTTGCTGTGGCTTTTTCAAGGTTTAGTGCCTCTCTTTTCTCTTCCCTTCCCTCCGAGCCCGTCTCAAATCCTCAAAGCTCCAGTCCCGCCTCATGCCGCTGCTCCGGACCAACCTCGGCTGCCCCAAGCCCGGATCGCTGCCAGGACTCACCCCCAAGTCGCTGCCGCTGAAGATCACCGCTCCTGTGCTGAGCCTCCGCTCGCCCTTCTGCCTCTTCCGGGCGGTGGCGTCGAGAGGTCCACTGTCATCCCGGATCTCCTCGTAGGATGGGGACAGCAGCGGACCAGACCAGTTCTGGTCGGCCCTCAGACAGCAGAGGTTGTGGCATTTCTGCTTCAGGGACCGGCAGTCATGGTCCGAGCTGGTCCTCTGCAGGGACTGGCAGGTGAGGCAGTTGAGGCTCATATTGGGCCGGAAAGCCGAAACACACACCGGACCAAAGGAAAGCCGAGAGAGGAGAGGGGCTTGAGTCTTATTGGGATGTTGCTGGGGTTAATGGTCGGGAAGGGGAAGAGGAGGAGCTGAGAAGAGCCCCATTGAGGAACCTTAATTTGGTCAAGGATTTTTTTTACAGCACATCGGCTCTGCTGTCTCTGTCTTTGTCGTCTAAGGGATGATGTTGTGTTTTATTATTAGAAAAATTGGCTGAACCAGCTATATTTTGGGGGGATTGATAAGACCAACATCAAACCATCTAAATCAAGGTAAAACTCGACCAGGAAAAAGCTGTTTCTGTTTACATCCATCATCTCCAAGTTTACAGGCGACAGGAAAACAAGAGAGGAAAACTTGTTCTAGTACAACTCCATGCACTCCTTTAATCTCTTCTCTCATATATCTCTTATAAGTTCAGGGCCTTCATCACTTCCACCGGCTGTCATCGGAAGAGAGATGTTGGTAGTAAAGAATCTATCGATATGTTAATGAATGAGAATCACTTTCGTAAACTCTGCCATCTGTTTAATGTAAATCATATCAATCTTTTATTCACATCACTAGAGGAGATAGAGCACTGAGGAAAAGGTAACTGATCGACAAAAAATGGTTTGAGTTCCTTGGAGCAAACACTGAGTCTGAGTGCTCGAGTAGCTGCTGAATTTACATTCTACTCGGGAGCAACCCTTGAGTTATGTTCCTCCACTGAAAGGGTGGCTTGAATCTCGTCCAAGGAGTCTAAAGATAAGAAACGGAATGTGTTGAATCCTCGTTCAATTATTTGGTGGCTCCCAGGGCTTCAACTTTTGAGAGGGACTGTGGTGTCAAAAATCCATGAGTGGTTTGCGTTGCCAAGAGCGTTCTGCACACTTGTTGATGCTGGAGCATCACTTAAGTTGATTTTTTTTATCCTGAAAATGGCAGCAGATTCATCTTCCCGTGCATGTCTGTCATCTTGCTTGTTTTCAGATGGTAGCTACCTCCGGAGGATCCATCTGGCTTCTGGGCAAGGGGAGATCCGGATAGTGTACCTGACCTGCCGAATCTGATCCAAAGACTAATTGCAGAGGATAATCATGAAGACAACCCTTTAGAGCCGCCCAGGTCCTCATCAATTCCAAAAATCAGTTTGCACTAATCAGACACATTTTGCGCTCCAAGGTTCGTGTGGTTCAAACCGGAATGCTGAGATTGCCCAGATAATGCAAGTTCACTAAACGCAGTATAAGATATTGTCAGGCGTCTCAGGGTTGCCCTGGAAGAGGTGACAGAGTAACAATCAGTGGATGGTAGAGGGAATCCTTGGGACGAGACCTAGCAAGTCGCAAGTCAGAAGAGAAGACAGACTAGCTTAGAATAGCTTCCAAAGGAGAAGCTCGTGTGGTCTGTGGATTTAGGTTATCCAAAATTGCTTGTATTCGGTCGGGGAGAATGGAGATGTGGGGAATCAAGCAGATGGATCAGCCGTGTAGGCGGATCTCATGGGGCAGGTAACATTCGAAGACTGAACATTGACATCCACTGCCTGAAATGGAGTTCATGGGCGAGAATATACATATGCAGAGGGCACTTTTGAAATCTGAATCAAAATAAGAACATGAACAACTATTGCCAGAGAATCTGAATTTCTATTGCGCATTTACATCAACTTTTGATTTAGCAGTAACATGGAGCAGCAGGCAGCTCAAAAACTAGAGAGAACTCAATCGGAATCATCCAGAGCTCTTTCACCTATGAATCCCAAATTATACATTTGATTTACAAAATGTCCTAAGAGAATGAGCGATCAGACAGCAGGAAATATTGATCGATTGCACCTGGACCTTTGCTGAACAGACGATGAGCTGACCCTCTCACAGAGAGAAGCCCCCACTCTTTGCTTAGCGACCCTCTTCTTTGACCCAGGGCTTCGAGGACCGACCATGGCATTGTAAAGCTGGAAGGCCCTACCAGTAGGCATTCCTCTCATATACCTGACAGCTTCCTTCTTCTTTGAGTCCTCGAGTGACTTGCTCAGCTGTCTCCTGCAATTTGATTGCTCAGTCTTCCTGTGGTGACACAGTGTGGTGGACCTGTTGCTTGCTTCTGAAAGTACATGAACCGGCACACTGCTACTTGTCACAAATCTCTCTGAAAGAAATGCAAGGACCAGGTTGGAGAAAGGTTTTTTCATTTTCATTTATTTTACTTTTCACAACTCTCAACTTCAATTTTCCATGTAGGGACCAAACAAAAGATGCCTGTGTGCTAAAATTACTTCAGGGCAATTCCATCACTTTACAAGTTTCTCAAGTACTTGCTCAACAACTAATTTCCTTTTGCTTGGTGATGAAAAAAGAGTGATTTTCTTCCAAGGAATCATTGACTCAACGAACCAGATCTGCTAAAAGTGAGTTTTTGTCAAAGGAACAGAAATATAAGAAAAACTATTAAAAAAGGGGGGTGTGGGTGGTGAAGAACCAATTCTTAAATCTAAGAAAATATCAGAATTTTAGTCTTAAGGTATGCTTTTTTCCCAGTTTTTCACGGAAAAGAAGTGATGAAAAAGGTCCCACATTATTATATAATCATAGCTGGCATATGCATAATACCTGAAGGATTTTTGCATTGAAAACTGTGAGCTTCTGGAGTTGAAGAAACTGATGGTGTAAGAGTATGAAAATTCTCATCAACTCTAAGCATGTATAGTCCATGATTGCGGCAATCATCTCCACTAGTCCCACCTCCATCAACTCTACTTTCTTCAGTTACTGTGTCAAAACAATTTCCTGAGTAGAAAGGGGCAGTGATTCCCATGCCAGCAGCTTTGTGAAAAGAGGAGCTCACAAAATTGGAAAGGACAGGACATAGTGTGTAGTGAGAGTGAACTTTGTCAAGAATCAATGTTGGGACAGAGATACCTGAGTTGCCAGCAGTTTCATGACAAGCAGAGCTCTCCACATTGGGAAAGGCAAGGTATGGAGTGTACAGAGTGTCCACCTTGTCAAGAACTGATTTAGGAGATGTCCCTGAAATAAGATTATCTTCTATGGTCTTTCGTTCTCCCATCAAACTTGAAAACCAAGGGGTGCCATGCTTAGCATAGAACAGAATGTAGGCATCCTCAGATAGGACAAATTCCTCTTGAACCCTAACAACCTGAAATAGAACAAATATAAATACCAGCATCAGAAAGAGGCTGCCATTTTTGTTCAAATAATTTTCATTTTATTTTTTGGAGCAGATTTGATTATTCCCTGTAACAAAAAATGAGCCCTGGAACTTCATCCTAGACATAAAAGTGTGTACAGGCATGTAATCATGCCAAAAATTGTTAGCATGTAGTAGACGTCAGCTAATGAGAAGCTGAGGGAAAAAAATTAACAATACAAACACACAAAAATAAGTTGGAAAGCACAAAATTATTATTTCAATCTATACCCCAAAGAAACATGTAACGGCACCTTTGAGTCATCAAATTTGTGCCATATTCCAGGAGAGGACTGGACGAAGCTCAAGTAATGACCCCAGGTGGGTGATATTCCCATATGAACCACAATGGCATAGAGTTGATACTTCAGTTCCACCTACACATGGAGAAGGCAGAGTTGGACAAATAACTTATCCAGTTGATGCTGTGAGCAATTATTGCGGTCATTTCTAATAACTAATACTTACATCACTTTCATAGCTATTGGTGAAGGGCCCAAGATCCAACTCTAGGGGGAAAGGCACATGTTTATCTATCTTCTCAACAGTGACAGAATCACTTTTGAATCGCTTCAGATGCAATGCTGCAACAGAAGGTTCCTTTTCAACCAGAAGTTGCTTCTCTACAGAAACATCCTTGTTGCAGTTCTGGCACCTGAACTTTGATTCAGGATCTTCCATCTTTTCCACATTTGTAAAGGATTCAAGAGCAGCAGTTAAAGTCTCAGCATGGTCAATCTCCAGACTAAGGTCAATCAAGGGCTCATAAGTGCAAGAGCAGTGACCGCAGTTGCAACACTGCAGCTGTTGATTGGTAAGGGACAAAAAATCAAAGCCTCAAGTATTGGCTATATCAAGCTCAAGAAAAACAACAGAGAGTAACAAATAAAGAGTCAAATTCAGACTCATACTTTGCTGACGAGGCGACCGCCAAACACCTCATCCACTATATTCTTGAGGGGAGGCGAGTTCGGATCCCTCTTTTGATCCAAGCAACACCGTTCCAGTTTGTCCATCATGGCCTGCTGAAACTCATGAGCATCCTCCTGCTGATGTCTCTCAAAATAGGACGATATCCCTGGTTTTGTGTAGTCAAGAACCACAGAATTATATTTGCACAGGCTACTTAGCTGATACTTAAAACTCTTATAAAGTCAACAAGCCAGACTAGCCGGATTGGCAAAGGAAGATGATAAGGAGGATACGTTTCAAATTGTCAACAATTTTCACTGGTGAAATAATCCCGCCTGAAGAATCTAATGAAGCTTCAATGTGGTCACGAAGGGCACACAAAAGGCAGAAATCTTCTCTAGCACCTGAAAAACCCAATTACCCACCAGGTTAATGCATAGTAATGAAATTCTGAAGCTATACAAGTACAAATAAAGAGTAAAGGTTAAGGTTCAAAAATTATAGACTCACGATCACATGGACTGGCATGGTCCAAAGAAAGGAGGCTTCGAACAAGGGGAACAGTGTGTGTTAAGCATTGAAGAACAGCATTCACGAAGCAAGTCAAGCCCAGATTTCTCAGCCCAGCCCCCTGAAGCACCGGAAAGTAACCAACTTTCAGATACTATAGAAGGAAAAGAGAACAAAAGGGACAGAATTCTTCGAGGAAAGTCATCAGCACATGGTCAAAAGAACTCCTCAACTGGATACAGTATGAAGGAATGCTGAAACAATAGAATAATTTCCGAAGCTGATATCAGAGAAACTGGGGACACGCATTGAGAATTGAATGATATCCACGGAAGCTACAGAAGGGGACACGACTTACAACTCCCGAAGGCATGACTCTACCGGTCAAAGGCGAGAAACCGACCGGATTATCGCAATGCTGATTCTGGAGTTGACGCCAGAGAGGAGGCTCCGACGGTCCGTACGTCAGAAGCATCGGCTGGTTAGAGGTCGACGCCGTCAGGCCCGCCGGCGAACCCGACGCGGGCTGCTGACCTTCCGAAGAAATTTCAGGCGGGGATCCGAACCCTGCAGGCGGCGAGGTGACAGTTAGGGTTTCGGTGGGAGCAGCCACGGGAGACGACATCACCAGAGGACCATCGAGGGCCTCATCGCAGAGGAGGAGCTGCCCCATGGAATGGGAGTCTTCCCCTTCACCTAGGATGCCAGACGACTCCATCTCCATGGGTATACAGACAGGGAGAGCGGGGAGATGGATAAGACAGACCAGCGAGGAGGATTGCGGGGGACGAAGGGTGGGCTTTCTGGGTTAGGAGGGAATTGAGTAAAGGGTCCGGAATTTCTTAGCGGGGGAGTGGGTTTTCAAAAGTGGAGGGAAAACGCTGTAGCCATAACTTTTTTTTCACCCCGCAGAGCTCTCTTCTTCGTCTTCTTCACAGCGTACGGCCGCTTCATCCTGTTTGACGGGCTGCGGTTTGACTCGAAGATGACGACAACAACTGCTCCGTCAAAAACACTGCTGTGCCCTGTGGAGCATGAGAGCGGAGATTTGAAATAATAACAATAATAACCTATTCATTTCAGCCTATTTATGGAAGATTACGATCACGAATTAAATTTTTTTTTTAAAAAAAAAAGGGGATTTATCCACAGCTCTTAACATCTCTGGATTTTGAGAAAATAATCAGAAGAAAAAAAAATTAAAACTTAAATGTGGAATTGGTTACCAACTTAAGGTTGGATTAGTGATCTCTCACTATAATCTCAAATGGATGACTTAAAAATTGAATTTCAGGTTAAGAGGATCGATAAGAATTTTCTCAGCGATTCTAGGTCGATCGCATACTAGTCTCGAGATGCATTTCGATTCACACAAAAAATATTGTGGTGCAAAAAAAAAAGGAATGTGGAATCCGCCGAAACTTATGCTCATTAAGCACAAAATATTTCTACATTTTTCAAATCTCGTATATATGGTAAGATTGCCTATGCTGCCGTGATTTTTTTATATAAGGGTATATTTCCTCATTTTAGTAGTGACATACCAATAGTTTTTTTCCTTCTTTTGAGTGTTAGAGAGAGTTAAATTAGTCAATTGAAATTGATACTTATTAAGTATAAAATATTTCGATAATTTTCAAATCTGAATGTATATGGTAAGATTTGTCTATATAATCATTTTCCTTTTATCCTCAATCATAGCTTTGAATTGAGCGTTAGAGAGTCAAACGGGATGATCACCCCCTTACTTAACTTTCCCTCTCTTAATATTCATAGATTCTAAGGGTCAACACCACAATCAAATAGTGACTCGGTTTAGAACAAACCTAGCCGGCATGCTGGCAAATCATTGAGCCGACCTCCAAGAGCCTGTTTGAAGACTCTCCAGCCCTTAGCTCTTATCACCATGTCCATCAACCGAGGGGTCATCGAAGTGAAACGAGCGAAGATCTTTGATACATCTAAGCTTAAATAAGTGAAGATGAGTTTCTGTTAGGAGAGGATAGAGCAGATAGGCATATTTACTCCAAACATTTGATTTGGATATCCGAAATCACATATATGTTTATCCCACGGGATCCCAGGATCAATCTCAAGATCCTATTGAATGAATATATCCCAAATTGCTGAAAATACCCAAAAAATAAAAAGGAAAAGCAAACTATCACAGTACTGCTAACTTCGCCCAAGGACCACAACCCATACAAGGGGGAATCGGACTTTCAACCTCGCCAACTGTTCGTGAAGCACATACTGGCATGGCAATTCTTTTCCTTGTCTGGAGATTCATTGCAGGGCACTAGAAGCTGAAGAGATTAACAAGCAGAGAGTAGAAAATTAAATGCGAATTAATGAAAATATACCAATCCATCCACAAGCAGATGATGTCTTGATACAAGAATAGCAAGATCTCAGAATATTTTAAGGTTTTCATTAGTCTTTGAAATGAATTCCTTCGCTGTGTGTCTCTCTCTTTTACATTCACCATTACACGGAGTCGGCTAATGAAACGCAGGAAACAGACTTCCTCATTTCTTCTAGAAGGGAAAATCAGAAACATAAGAGATAGAAGACACACATCACAGCCAAGACGAGCTTCTACTGTCCTGAAGATCGTTTAGTAATGTAGAAGCCAGGGAGCTGAGCTTCTTCCCAGTCTCGTTGGCTATATTCTTGAGTGAAGATATGTCCTGCTGAGCCTGTCAAGAGGGTTGAGGAGAGAAGCACGTTCAAGCAGCCAAACCCAACTATAGTGAAATAGGGAACGAGAGTAAAGGCAGTAGAGGAAGGTCCCCTGAGTACAAGATATTACCTGGAAAGATAGGCGGTTGATGAGGTCGCTTGCAGATATATCAAGGGCAGCGTCTGAGTCGTGCCCAAAGAGATCGGCACTGGAAATGGCTGTTGAGCCCTGCAATGATACCAGAGCAATCGCATTATGAGAAGCGACCCTTTCAGCAGGAGATGCTGCAGATTTCAGTTTTATTACTCTCCAAAAAGAAAGGAGATGAATATCAAGATTCAATAACTGCAGAAAACAAATCACTTCTTGGTGAATAAAATGAGCTTCTCCATGTATTTTGGACCTCAAAAAGTTAAGAAGTTGAAAAGAGAAGAAAGTAATGATCAATTACGTATCTATTATTACTTTAAGCCACCAAACCAATTTGGTCTGACTTTTGAAATTCCAAAAATACCCTTAAAGAAGTTGACCGATAGCAAAAAATTACATAAAAGAGGATTCGAACCAATAGCCTCTTTCACATATATCTTCTTGTTGACCATTAAACTAAACCACAAAATTTATTATAAAAAAAACTTCCAAATATATTTTATTTACTTACATTTCTTTTCTCCTTGCATGTTTTTCTTGGCCATTATCATTATCTTCAAATCTTAATTTTTACATATTTTTTATTATGTTTTCTATTTTCTCCACACATAACACACTGCAACACCATGCATAGCACGGGTCGGCCATTCTCTAGTATTGCAGGAACGGATAAGTACTGAAATTTCTTGATGTCATAACTTCGAAAGTTACTCTATTCCATTTTCAACTGTATCAGGCATTGGACACAGAGACAAAATACACAAAATTAACAAGGCCAGATAATTTAGTATTGGATGTTAAATAAAATAAGATGCATCAGGCATCGAAGATGTGAACCAAGAACAGTTGGTTATTAAATGACACCATTATATAAAGCATTTTCGCAAATCAACTAAGAAAATTACCGCAATTCCAGTTTGGAAACACTGTGAAACGCACCACCAATAAAAAATAATGCATTTTTTCATTGAATAAGGACAACAAAGATAAGAAGATTGAGAAATTAATTAAAAAAAAAGGCTACTAATTGAATGGAAACATACTGAAAACTTCTGCAGAGAGGCTTTAGCTTCAATATCACCAGATTTAGTCTGATCCCCAAAATACTGAGCTGATGAAATTGATTTAGCATTTGAAAATTTCTTTCTTGCTTCATCAGTTTCGTCAATCTGAAGAAAGCAAACAAATAGAAAAATTAATAACATAATATAGGTACACATGGTTGAATAAACTAAAAGTGAATGGAAAAACAAAGTCATCCACGAAGCTGACATCATAAAAGAATCTCAGGCATTATATCCACTCCATCAGACGGAAAACAATATATAGACAAATCATTATTCTAAAAAGATACAAGAAGATAGTCAAAAGTCATTTTCAAAATTAAGAAAATCATCATAAATTTGACTCAGTCCAACTAACTCCAACAACTTAACAAGGCATACAATCAAATTGAACCAGAGTAATGAGTAAGATAAATTGACGTGGACCTCTTTCATGCCATAAAAGCAATCAGAATAGGGCAATTCTTTTCACCTGCACTTTGGAGGAGTTGGAGCTTCCTTTTTTGGGAAAACTACTGTCCATACCGAACTCTGCAAAGAAGTTTGACGACTTTGGTGGAGCCACATGACTAAGGACATGGGTGTCTCCAGAACTTATCTCTGAGGACCTAACATTTTCTACGTACTCAAAGCGAGATGCAATGGGTGGTCCAGCTCCAGCCATAGGAATGCTGTTTCTTGGAGCAGGAGCTGGAACAACAGGCTCCTCAGGCTTTTGATCATAAAGATCTTCGTTTGGCTGTTGCAGGCAACATAAAACCCAAGCAGAAAAGGGTGTATCAACTATCATGTGGAAAAGGCAACAACATCAGCTAACACGTTACTGCATGGACTAGTGGCTTCCTTCATTTAGCAGATCCATACCTTAGTAGTTAACTTTCTAGCACCGAGGCCCCCAGTCCTTCCAGATTTCTTGGCAACTAAAGGCTTTTTCACAGAGGTGGTTACAGCAGCATGAGATGCCTTTGAAGAAGCAGAGATCTCTGGAACTTCTTGTTTCCCCAAGGAGCCTTCCTTAGGAGCTTCACTAACCTTGAAATTTGAAAACCCATTGGTTGCTTGGTTTGCCTGAGAAGCAACAGGAGATGATGGCAAACCTACATCTTCAGCCATACTTCTGGCAACTTCTTTTGAGAGTGTTTGCCTGTACAACTCAGCTGCCCTTGATGTATACTTGGCTTCAATTTTTCCTCCATCAGTCCATCCATGTTGCTTAAAAAATGCATGTCCCCGGTTGTTCCCCCCAAAACTCATCATTTTCAACTGATCCGGACTCCAAGAGTCTAAATTTGTGGATCTACATGAGAAACATAGTATAACTCATAGCCAGAAAATAGCCTTCAGAAGATGCATAAAATGTGCGGTGATTAATTGGTTAATGGATTAAAGAAAAACTGTGCATGCCCTATGGCCAAGGTTTCAACTTAAACTCCTGATACAGTCCAGGTGGACTATCAGTCCCCACTAATTCCCTGAAATAGTGAGAAAATCATGAAGTCCTTTGAGCACTGAGATGTTCCAGGATACAATGACAGTTTCAAGCTTGAAGACATAGTGATAATCTGGGGAAGCTGCCTAGTCTTTGCATAATCAGACATCACCATCATCCTATAGAAAATTATAATCCTACAAAATTTACAGAAATTCACATATTCCTCAGAATCTCAATGCACATAGAAGTAAATTCTAGTGGCTGACACCTCCTCCTGCCCCATAATCAATTATTTTGAAGAAAAACTATCCCAGTAACTTGATCAACTTAAAATGCTGTCTATCCAGAACAAGAAGAAGCAATCCATACAATTATTATATTTAATATATTATAACACCAATTGGCAGCCTGAAGAACCAATAGACCCCATGCAATATTTCATTCATCAAATCATCGCAAAATACAAATTGATTTTCCATAACATTGAGCATTCCTAATTTAGAGACAGCGCTTGCTTTTCTGAGACATTACCCCCATGGATCCAACTCTAATCCTTTCATACTACTGGTCAATGTACTTGAGATGCACCGCCTCAAGCTTCAGAGAAGACATCGCGTAGAAGGATTTAAGGGTTGATCGGCTCAAAATTGGGACTCATTTCTGTAGCATGCCCCAGAGATATGAAAATATCAAAGGAACGACATCTAAGCACAGAAACCCCAACAGTATATCAACAGCACAGATGTTTGGACGATCACACCAATTCATGAAGCTGGTTCAGGAAACAGGCAGAGAGAATAAGCAGTTTTGGAAATTTAAATCGAAACAAACCTCACGAAGCTGATATGGACACCGAGGCTGCGGTGAACGGCGGAGCAGTCGATGCAAATGAAGATCCCAAATGTCACCGAGGCCCATGTAGGGTTCTTCGCATTGCAATCGAAGCACATCTGGAGAGAAAGGGAAAACAAGAAAAAATTGAGATCTCGATGGTGGAAAGCCAGATCTGAACTGGTTTGCAGCAGCGCAATGGATCGAGCATCACACAAGTTAGAAGGGGATCGAGTTGTCTGGAGACAAACGGACCTTGTTCTCCGGCTTCGCCTTCAGTTTCCTGAAAACGGCGTTCTTGTCGGAGAAATTCTCAGACGCCATGGAAGAGAATGTAGAGAGCTCTCCGGAGGAGGGATCGAAAGAGGAGTTCGATTCGATTCAACTCCTCGCGAAGGGGAAAAATTCGGGGGTAGAGAAAGAGACAGACAGAAAATCGAGAAGGAACGATTTTTACGATCTATCGATCCGATGAACTTCAGGTTCTCGCAGGTTGTGCCTCGCTCTATCTCCCCTTTTGATGGGTCGACGGAATTTCCTGCGCTGACGATAGTGCCCTCGCAGGCAGCTGCTCCGAGCAGAGGGCAAGATTGGTAAAAGGTTTTGGTCGTTCACAGTCGTCCAGCGTGATTGAAATGGCGGAACTGCCCCTGTCGGTATCAGCTCAGTTGAGCAGTCATCGCCTGTTTGTTGATGACGGCCGTTAGCAAATCGATGGTAGGATGAAGCAATCATATAGTAGCGGTCAACTGATATTAAAACATATATAAAAAAAAAAGATAGTAATGGTACAGTTTCTTATAAATTTATTATTATATAATTTTTTTAAAAAAATTGATAAATTTAATTAGAACGTATTCACATTTAAAAATTTTAAAATTCTTAAATCACATTTAAGTTTAGAATAATTTTACTTACCCAATTTTACAACTGAACTATATACTTCCACAAACACCACAGATCTCACATTTCAATATTTTTAGAAAAAAATTTACTATGGCCCAAGTCTTTCCGTGTAAATATACATTGGATATAATCTAAAGTGATCAAATTAAGGAAGCCGCGGGGAAGGGAGACTGCACTCTCACACTGCGGATCGCAAATCGAGGGAAGATCAGATTGGTTTATGAAATCATGAGGTCGTTGGTCACTGTGAAGAAGGGCAAACTGGATCTCTCCCGCAAGAGCAGCCATCCAAGCACCCTTCAAGGGTTAAACTGAATCCCTCCAGCAATTTCGTTTGATTCTTCTTGCAAGGCGCTCTGATTTCAAGCCCTGATCTCGCTCACGAACGGGAAACCTCTACACATTCCTTCTATTTTTGATGTTTGGAGCGGGAAGGTGAAGAAGAAGGTTCAGGTTCAGGGGCACAGAAGGCAGGCACGAGGGCACTTTAGGAATAGCAACAAAAATACAATGGGTATAATATAAGATATTTACCGGTTTTGTAACGGTCATCTTCTTCCTATCCTCCACTGCAGGAGGAAATCTATTTTCAATCGTCAGGAGCATGCGTCCTTTTTATCTTTTTTTTTTAATTTATAATATTTTCGAATAATTTGAAACGCACATCAATATTAATGTGTGATCGGGTTGAGACTCTTGAAAAAATTTATATCGATTCTCTCAATCTAAAATTTAATCATTGAATTACATGTTTAAGAGCATAGTAAGGGAGCCAAGCCTAGAGAACACAATGCATGGTATATACATTATGCCGATGACAGGCAGCTCTATGGCAAAAAGCATAGAGGTTATTTTACGTTTAAGCATCTAAAGCCCTTGCTAAGGAACATCGGCAATGGCGAAAATTTCCCATAATTATCCCTTTTAATTGGCAATTTCTGGAGAACAAAACCCCTTTGTTTTTTTTTTTTTCTTGCAACGTGGAACATGACAAAATTCCATGGAAATATCAGTCAAATCCCGCAGGTTACACCCAAAGACAGAACCGTGGTGGCGGTGGTATATAAGCCTGCCACGATTTCCATATATGTACGCAAATGTATCTTTATGTATACTTGATGAGTATATCTCGATGTGGAGGCAGGCACCAGAGTAAAGAACATGGGAAGACTTAGCTTGTACGATGGTGAGGATGAACGAAAATGGAGGCGGGGACATGATCAAGAGTCGTCGGCTCCACGGTCGTGAACTCGTTTGGCTTCTTCTCCCTTGACTCCGATTCTGACATTTCTCATCGATCTCCGAACCGCTCAGGAGAACCCTTGATGGTCGGAAGAGGACGCGCTGCGACTGAGATCCCAAGGATCCCGTGCGCTAGCTCTGCCGGGTTCCGGGAACCTTCTCGGAACGGATTTGACAGAGGATACCGTCACCTCGGACTCATCGTCAGTTTATCACATTCGTGTAATTATCAATCTACCGTTGGCTTCCATATTAAGTGTATGAACTGAGTGCATGATTATCATATCAACATTGCTAGTTATCTTTTTATAGTAATTAATACTATCAAAAACTAGTTTAAATAGTTTGATATATACATTTTTAGTAATATTTCTATTTTAAATTTTCATTAATAGAAAATATTCATAATCACAAGAGTTTAACTCAACTTATTTTGAGTTCAATTATGAATTAGTTAGTATAATTAAATTTTCAGATATTAAAAAATATATAGGGTGTTTAATTGATGTTTTTAGATGGAAGGGAAAATTGAAAAAGAAAAATAAAAAACACCCCGAAAAATAATATTAATATTAATACTGAATTCACTTCTCACATAACACCGCATGAAATACTTATTAGATTTTTTTATTAATAATTATATTATAAAGCCTTATTTGCGCTTGTAGATATTATTTCCCACGAACAAAAGAGTTGCCACTTTAGAGGTCATAGTTGGTAGTGAGAACTGAGAAGGCTATGCCATTCATGGGATGTAGCCACCGTGCCCACCACCGTGCCCACCGCCGGCACCACCACCATACCCTGCACCACCGGAACCATAGCCTCCACCAGCACCGCCACCAGTACCGCCGCCGCCACCTCCAGAATACCCACCTGCACCACCGGTTGACCCTCCACCGGCTCCTCCTCCACTGCCATATCCACCTGCGTGCGCACCTCCTGCACCATATCCACCTCCGCTGCCTCCACCTCCACCTGCACCATAGCCTCCAGCTTCCCCAGCATAGCCTCCACCAGCACCGCCCCCATGGCCACCTCCATAGCCGGCACCACCAGCACCACCATAACCTCCAGCGCCTCCACGCTGACCACCAGCTCCTCCAGCATAGCCGCCACCAGCACCACCCCCAGTACCACCTCCAGCGCCACCTCCGCCTTCACTACCGGCACCACTGCCACCACCACCACCCCCACCATAACCTCCAGCTCCTCCAGCATAGCCACCACCGGCACCGCCCCCATGGCCACCTCCATAACCAGCGCCTCCAGCATAGCCACCCCCGGCACCGCCCCCATGGCCCCCTCCATAACCAGCACCTCCAGCGCCACCATCCCCTCCACCACTCCCACCTCCAGCACCACCGCCACCGCCATACCCATGCTCACCTCCACCACCACTACCGCCACCTCCACCACTACCGCCACCGCCACCTCCGCCGTGCCCTCCAGAGCCACCATACCCTGCTCCACCACCTTGCCCACTTCCACCACCAATACCATAGCCAGGGTAACCATGACCCCCTACAATCCCATACCCACCGCCACCACCAGACCCACCTCCACCTCCACCTCCACCACCATAACCGCCACCGTAGTGCCCAACTTCCGGAGTGTACTCCGGGAAGGGAAGCGTGAGGAGGGCTCTGGTAGCGGAGCACACTCCAACCACCAGCAACACTGAGAAAGCAACACAGGAGACTGTTTTGTACGTAGCCATTAGAGTAAGTTGGCTGAAAATCCCACGGGCAAAGTTGGGTATTTATAAGGAGGGAGAGTGGGGAAAGAAACCGCGTCTCACAGTGAGGCACATGCAAAAAGGGAAGGAACAGTGGGTGCCGTCTTCCACTGAATTGTACCAATTTCATCACTCACTCTCCCACTAAAGTATTTGTAGTATAGGAGTAGAAGAAATCAGTTGTACCTAAAATAATGAGCTTTTGCTGTCCCTCACATTCAATCAAAATAATAGTTTATATACATTTGCTTAAAACAACTGCTGATATCCGGTCGGGCAAATCCCACAGATTAATGGTGACAGCAGGGATATCTCGAATAACTGGGGCGTGCACTTCCTCTGCAGTACAGTTTCAAGTTCTTTGATCGTGGCTCGATCAGTTGATGAGAGGCATTCTGATGTAGCGAAATCTGTATGTACTGCAACCTGCTGTGGCTGCAGCCGAGAGATCGAGCTAAAGGATCTAAGATGCAGTCTCATTTGATATATTAACCTTTTGAATTCACTCAGATAGTAATCTAATGAGTTTGTACTTATCCTTTTTGTTAGCTTTCATCCCTTGCTGCTTCATTTCCCAGTCGAGATGGCGACTCAGACCGAGCTCAAACAACCGGCAAGATTTTCACACATCAAACTACACACGCACAAGTCTGTTCATTTTTACAGAGTGTACTTCTATTCTTTCTGAAAAGGGATGATGCAGCATCTACATCGACGGAGATCAGCGCTGGGATTCACAAGATGGGGGCATGAAGTCGGGAAACTCGATCGTTGCAGAAGCTAGCTAAACAATAATCAATTAATTTCATAGCCTTGCCCAAAATCTTGGCCAATTGACTTCACGGGTGTATTCATGTGATGTGCTGGGGTGGTGCGATCCAACCAGGCGATGGGGGTGGTTATGCAACTATTGCCTTAATTAGCTGATGGACACGCATACCGTAAAGCATTGTAAATTGCGATAATGCTGCTGCTCTCCAATCCTGGACTCGTCCACCAAATCCCCGCCGCATCTTTTATCCAACCAAGGGGTTAAGGAAAGAGCATCAAAGTGACGTGTACACTTTGACAAACCTTATCCTGCTCGACCCTCTTACGAACACCGCCGGCAGTTCGGTGACCTACCGCAGCTTTGCATTTCGATGAAATGCGAGCACGAACCACCGTGTTGATTTGTATTCCACCCTCGAAATCGGGGTTTTTGAGATTTGAGTGGCATGGCTTTTTGCTACCACTGCTAACTGAGTTCAGATAGTGGGCAATAAGCATGCTGGCTGGGACCCGTCGTCCATCTCAAGTTGCATTTTTGGTGGGCAAGCTCGAGCTGATGAGGACCATTCTTTCTACAAAATTCCCTGTGAGAAAAGCTAGCAGGACCAATCTTCTTGCCGAGAGTCTCTTTCATGTTGGATTGATGTCACCCTGATGAAAGGATGAAAGTAAGGCGCACGGGTATAGAATAGATCGGAAGCCTCTTGAGGAACCCATCTACGGGGCAAGCATCGGATATATCTGTGCGAACCTCGGAACTAAGGAATTAAATTCTGGCTTCATTCCAATACACAAGGCACTGGAAACTAATACCAGGTATGCATGAAATTCAATCGTTCACAACTTCATTGTCCCTGAACTTCAGTTCTCGAGACATCCGAACCACCTGATTCCTAACTTGACGAAGCTTATAATACCAACAATACGGACGATGATAACCTAAAGAGTCAATAATAACAAACAACAATCACGTGTAGTAAAAATCGATCTCAAGTTACATGTAACCTGCCACACTCTCGTAAAGCGACCATGCTAAGTGAGTAAAAATTGCAAGAATCTTCTACAGATCTGATTGATCGGTTCGTACAAGATTCGAGAACTGGGTCATAGCAGCAGCTGACCGCGTTAGCATCGAATCCCGTCGAAATTAATCTCTGCACATTGAAATAGCAAGTAGCGATCCCATGAACAGGGGCTATAGAATAAAAAGGAGTTGAATTTAGTGGTTCGTGGGTGGGGGTGGGTGNTTCGTCGTTCATGCAGGCCCGTCAAGACTCAGACACCCCTATGCTATCTTGGCATGGCCTAGACGAACACTTGGACACCAGAAGATACAGAAACAGGATCCTCGTGAATTAATCTCATTACATTCACATGCCCTTAACTGATTCGTGTATAGATGCTTTACATACATAGATGAACGATGGATCTTTCTATAACCAACGAACAACTGTGCCACCGTGTCCTTGCACCATACCTTATCTATCCAAAGAAGAGGGTCAATGGCACCTTTTGAGACGTGTTCACCCGAAGTTCGTGCAGAAGATGCATAGTGCAGAGGAATTGGGATGACAGTGAGAAATAGCTAAAGTTTGGGAACTGGGGCTGAAGGATACAATTTTTATTTAGTCGCTACAGTCAGTGGTGGATTCAGCCCAATTATGTTAACAGTCGATGGAGCAGAGTGTCATTCCGGCTAAGGAAGAAACGATGTGGCCGAAGGTAGATTTTTTTTTTCCAACTATGTCAATTCAGTCAATGAAGTAAAACGTCATTTATACAGGGAAAAAATGGTAAAATTTGTCAATATTTTTCCTACCATGTTGATTCAGGTGATTAACATCCAAATAACTAATTAATTAGATACCAAAGTCGGTTTTTTTCTCAATCCGGGAAGGAGCCGAGAATGGAATCTTTCGAGGTCCAATGAAGACACGGGCTGCCATTGATGGGTTCGCCACCGTCATCAACTTTCATTCCACCAATGAAAACCAAGAATCTCGCTATTAGCCCGATATCATGGATCAATTCTCTGAATTTTTCAACCTGGAAGATTCCTTTTTTTTTTTTTTTGGGATCAAGCACGTTAACTGTACCCCTCATCAAGCTGTTGGTCCAACGGAATCTACGAATCAAGCAGTCCTCTCAAGTTGGAGAATTGACTGTGCTCTGGAGATTGAATGTTGGATTTGAAAGCATCTGATCGGACGAACACGAGACAGGTGATTCATTTCACATGCTGAACGTTCCGTTGGCGGCAAACAGACGGACTCCAACAATTTCGGTTTCAGATGAGCAAATCATTATGGATACAATAATTTTTCGACTTTTGATGGAACGGGGGTTTTCAATCCCAGGGACAAGACAGAGAAAGTCACTAAATCGGATGAAGACCATCAATGGAAGAACCAACAGACAGGATAAAGATGCTCAGACCTGCCGATTATTCTCGGGTTTAGCAGAGGAGTCCTTCAATTAGACGATGCAAATGCCCTAATCCCCTCGATGAAGGTCCAACCCTCCGGGCGGTCCGATCTCTTCACGTAATTTCTCGCGTCCGCGTACTCGCTCAGTCCAACTCTCCCTATCCTCCTCCAGAGATCCTCCCCGTAGCTCCCGTGCGCGAAATAGGCTTCCGCCTCGATCACCAGGCCGCCGCAGTTCTCCTCGGCGCCGTTCTGCTCGAGGCGACGGATGCGGATGGTGGAACGCTCGTAGTATCCGACGCTGGTGCCCTCCAGGTCGTCGACACGGGAGAGCCCGCGGGGGGAGACGGCGTAGAGCTCGCCTGAGACGCGGCGGCCCTGTCCGGGTAGGTTTATGAGGAATGGGATGCCGTAGGGGCCGCATACGAGGGGGTAGGAGCGCTCCGTGGAGTAGCGGCCGAGGTAGACCGCGTCATTGGAGCCGATGAGATCCTGCATCAGCCTGTGGTTGGCAAATCCCCGCTTGAGAGTACCATACGTGAAGACGAGGATCCGATGATTCGCCATTGATACACGCACAGACAGAGACAGAGAGAGAGAGAGAGAGAGAGAGAGAGAGAGAGAGAGAGAAATATGAGAATCCACAAGACGTATAAAGGAATGGAGATGAGACGTACGGAAGGAACCAACTCTCGACAAGCACGTGATATTTTTTATTCACTTGGGCTTAATTTGTTATTACATAAGCCCGTGTGATTCGTCATATGGGCCTTTTTGGGCCTCATTCCTTATTTCTTAATAAAAATAATATATTATTATATTAAATCTCATTCCTCAATAACAATATAAATAATGACGGACTTTGGCTTCTCTCTCTCCCCGTGCTCCCTGACGTCCGCCTTCCCTCGTCAACCCGTTCATACATACGCAACTGTACATCCTTTATTTATTTTTTTAATTAAATAAATACATTTTAAATTGATCCATGGAATAATAAAATCCCTACTTAACACGGGCGGACATCTAAGTAGGTGCGTATAAATGCATAGATATATTTCTTTATGTATGTATTGAGATATACGTTCTCATATCAATTAAATGAAAAAAAATTATGAGCTTATAATAAAATTGGATACTGCCACCTATTAGTTTAAGTTTTAAAAGGGAAATGAGTCTAATCCATTATGTACTTATAACGAATTTAATATGATATCATAATTAGTGAGCTCGCACCTCGTCCGACCTAAATCCAGAAGCTTGACTTGTGATCAGTTGATATAAGTCTGAGAACGGAAGAAAATTGCTCAACTCGTGGCCAATTGTCTCCCTCGTTTGAGATCGGAAGAAGAATACTTGACTCGTAATAGACAGTTGTTAAGAATGAATGTTTAATAGCACGTGGTAAAATGGACCACGTTACCACGTAAGAGTAAATATTGAGATATACGATCTCATTTCAATTAAATGAAAAAAAAAATTATCGGCTCATAAGAAGGTTGGATACTGTTATCTATCAACTTAAACTTTTAAATGAAAATGAGTCCAATCCTTTATATACTCACTACGAATTTAATCGTATGGATTTAAAGCCTTTTCTTTGTCTTTGACTACGGCAGCTGGTTGTCAATGGTCGACTCCCAGTTCGGCCGCGCAGCTGAGCCCAAAAGGCCAGAGACCAGATCGATCCGTTTGGCTGGGCCAACCCGCGAATGCGCACCGCCGCGGTAGTCAGCCTTATGGAAAGTCAACAAATTAGGCGCTGCGATTCGAGTCTCTTTTGACTCGCCAGCAGGTTCGTGCAGGTGAAGCCATTGTCCTGGTTTCGACGGCTTCACCGATCGGATCGGATCATTCAGCCCTTCTATAGATAGGTTATTTGATCACTTTGTTAGCATCAATATACTCTCCCCAAAGTTTTTTTTTTTTGCTTCAGTTCCGTCTCCCTCTTTCTTCATTATTAGTTGAATAAAGCATCCGATTTATCTACTTGTTTTGGTTCGTGATCTATCCACCTGACTTGCTATAGAGCTTGGGCCTGTAGTAACAACCGAGCATCCTCTCCTTACTTATTCGATTAGATTATTTAAGATTTTACTGAATTATACCCGTCAATTTTTTGATTCTAATGTCACTATATTCTTACTAATCCACCGTCTGTGCATGTGAGGTTTGTGTGGTTAGTGGGGATCACGGAAGCAATGACCCGACAATATTAGGGATTTGAAGGATCTTCCTCAGACCGAAATATCATTCCCGTAAACTTCATCTCTTCCTCAGACCTACCCTGCGGGCTGTCACTTTCCTCCTCGGGTTTCCAAGACACGAGAATCTGGAAACATGCAAAAATACAGTCAGATACACCCACCAGCAGATCAGCTTCCCAGTCACGTTTTCCATTTCTTGTTAATCTGCATTTGGACTAATTCGTTCGTTTTCTCCGTTCTCCGAACCCGAAGAAGTTGTCGAGCAGTTTTTGGGAACCTGCAGAACAGTCTTCCCCGAAGGGCAACAGACAGAAAACGTACATATGCTACATTCATTCCAGAGATTATTAGGAAACTCATGGGTAGTATAAAAGAGTCAATCTTAAAGTGTAAAATCTCATATACTTAATAAAAATATAAATAAGATCAATAAATTATATAAATAAATTTATTGAATTTGTCGGCTTGAGGGGAGATGATTGCCCCGGCCCCCCCCCCCCGTAGAATCCATCCCAGCTTATAAGATGAAACTCTACACCTCCTTCTTGAGTCCCAGGTCTCTCACTGCGTTCTGATCTATTCATCATCTGGCCTTTCGTTCTGTCCCTCGCGGGCGCTACTGCACTGGATTTGAATCGAGAAATCAAATATGAGTGCGAAGCTTCTCGGGTTCTCAGTAAAACCGCATGCGATTTGGATTCATCCTCGTCTCTCCTGCACTATCAAGTACATCTTCAGTGAGCTTTTTTATGGATGAAGCACTGATCAGGGCATACGTGAGGAGTCTAATGGCATGAGAAATGACAAAAGTGAGCGGGCGTAATGACATCCGTATTGCATCCTATTCAAATTTTACCGTCTCACATCAAGAAATTAAGTAAATCTTAACTAATATGCTTGAACCCAGATGAACTTATCCAGATCTTAAACCAATCATAGCCGAGTAATTCAACTCCATTTGCTATTCGCACTTGATTTGCCAACTCTTCCGCTCATAGTTTTTAAAACCGGACCGGATCAGGAACCGGTATAAATATAGTTTCATGAGTCAAACCGGAGTTCAATAGATTGAACCGTATATTTAATAAATAATATTAATAATAAATTTATATAATATC
>CXYZ01009481.1:1776410-1789215 GCA_900006705.1 Sonneratia caseolaris | reverse complement strand
GCAAGCTATCAACAGTAGCGGTGCTCCCAGTGTTAACGTAAGGTATTTCTTTTTAATTTGGTTGATTTGTAATGTTTAATTAAACAATAGGATAGTAAAATGTATATGATTTGGTTGTAAATTATGGTATTATACATGTTATTATGTCTTTTTATTATTAATATTATATTATTAATATTATTTATTAAACATGCGGTCCAACCCATTGAACCTCCGGTCCGACCCATGAACCCATGTCTTGACCGGTTCCCGGTCCGGTCCGATTTTAAAAACTATGTATCCAACAACTAAAAAAACAATTATATGTGAAATATGACATTCTAGTCTTCTCTCGAAATGGTCTCCAAGAATGAGCAAACACCAAGACACAGCACAACATGGGTCTGTCTCCAAATCAAGTTGGCACTAAGCTATGATAGTGATAGAAGCCTACCCATGGAAAGCTCAATTATCTGATTTGATAACATAATACGATAAGAGCGAAATGGGGAAAAAAAGAAGAAGGAAAAACTCTATTTCATGCCGACATCTCCGTTGTGGTAATCCGACGTGGATGTCATAGTCTTCTGTCTTACTACACGTCAGATCGCCAGCATTGCCTAATTTTGCTATTTCGTACATAGACAGGTATGGTATCAGCTCCCGTTAAATGTTCCTTAGAGTATTAATAATTTTATTAATAAAAATTGAAACTAAAATCTCTTCATTACAAATTGAAAGCAAAAGGGCGTACCAAATCCTATTTCACTGGAAATTTGAGATTTGTGCATTGAAAGCTGTGGCACATAGTTGCATGCTGTGTACATTTCTATAAGGACAGTTTCAGGCGAGGATCACCTTTTCCACTTCCAAAACGAGTGTCCATTGTACCTAGAAAGCAACGACCAGATGCATTGAGCAACGGGAAATAGAGATTCACCGTTGAGAATCGAATTGAACTTATTCCGGCGAATCTCACACCCCAAACTCAGTCCTATCAAGGCTCTGTCAGCGGCGAAAAATTCAACGGTGCTGGTGGCTCGTCGTATGTGCCTCGACCTGTGGTTTATCCACAAACAGCATCTCTAGAAACGACATCCATTTGCGACGAGGAAAACGCCGTGGAGTGTGGAACGCCATTCGAACTAGAATCTTCCCTATTTGAGGACCAGACAAATGGTCATGGAAACCTACCAAAATTGTATGGGCCCTTCCTTGAATCTTAATATTCATTTGCATTTATTTCACGAGGGAAACTTTAAGAAGAACGGAGGAGAAAATTCCAAGATGAGGTTCCATCATTGGACAATTCAATGACCGGAGCCGCATCGATCAATCATCCGGGACGTGGTTGATACGAGTCAACGCGCTGGCAGGACTTACCCACTACAGTCCATATCCAATGGTATGTATACTGGCCTTCCGTGGTGCTGAATAGTAAACAAAATACAAAAGAAGAAGATAAGAGTGCCGAGTCTCGATGAACGAAGCAATCATTTCGCTGCAGAAGTGCAAGATTTGGGGGGAAAAGATCATATGAAAAGAGAGGAGTTGAGCTGCATTGGGCCCACTTACATAGGTGTCTTGTTCTTTCAAGTATAATTGCTTACACATGCACACACAAACAAACCAGAAAGTTAGATTGGGGCGATCGGGTCTGCAAAAGCTTTCAGGATTCTCTCAACGGTTGTTGGGCGTCTTCATGTTCCTAAAAGTTAGAGTTCCATAAACTACATCTGTCATTGGATAAGGATGTGACCTCTTTAGCAAATTATCCACTCCCATGAACTCGACCTTTCAAGGAAGGGAAGAATACCCCTTGGCTTATCAGTAGCTATGTCCTGTAAAAAAAAGTCCCAACATCAATTGCATGAAGGAATCGTCACATCTCGGCCTCAATCAGCAAAATGCTGTAGTTTGTTGAGTTATGAGATTCCAGAAAGGTTAGATGAGCGTTTCATCATCTTTTAGTAGAGGCAAATTGAGATAAATATTTTCGAACAGTGACTTCTATTAATTTTGACTGTTGCAGTTGCAGTTTCAAATCAGTTACATTGATGTTTTACTTTTAAACATGTGCATATATGTCACATTGCAATGGTTCAGTCACAAGCAGTAAGTATAATAATACAATGAACAGAAACATACCATTTATACGATAAAGTCATGAAAATAGTAGCCAAAGAGCTCGACGGTTTTGCAACACAGAACCCTGATAAGTGAACCTCTGGCCAAATAGAGAGATCACCCTGTCCTTCGATTGTGATTACATTCAAGGAGGCCTAAATCCAAAAGGGTGAAAAAAGAAGGGACTGCAGTCCGTCACATTTTCGAGGTTCAGAGCTCAACAGGATCACAGGCAGTAAGCATGTGTGCTCAGCTCGTCAGAGTTACAACAATAAAGTGTAGCATTGCTGCTGGGGAAGGAAAAAAAAAGGATTGGCTTCAGACATATACAGAACATGGATATCACCTATAGTATCTCCACTGAGAGACTTGACTGTACTATATGTAAAATTTATGAACTTTCAGGTTGAATCTCGGGCGTGACCTCCTCCTCTTCTTTCTCATTGCCTGATTCAGTAACATTCTTTTCACTGAATTTAAGACGAAGTGGACGACCCATCAAGTCCTGCATGAAACTTAGGGCAGGTTAATCTCTTTTTCCACTACCTTCTTCTAACCAAGGTTTAGTTTATAGACTGTTTGGGCTGAACATCATAATTAGACAGAATATAAAGATCTGTCACTAACTTGATTAGTTACACATTCCTATCCTAGCATGCTCGCCCTCTGATGATATGACAGTAAATAAGGTATTAGTCTACTCAAGCTTCCTAACCTTGTAAATCATAAGGAAAGTCCATGAAAATTGCCTTTGAATTGTATATCAAGGCTATTAATACTGCT
Organism: Sonneratia caseolaris; assembly: GCA_900006705.1. Lineage (NCBI taxonomy): Eukaryota > Viridiplantae > Streptophyta > Magnoliopsida > Myrtales > Lythraceae > Sonneratia > Sonneratia caseolaris. The sequence goes on along the minus strand of CXYZ01009481.1, from coordinate 1,786,326 downwards.
GAATAATATAGTGCAGCATAGCATATATCGCCAGAAATTAAACTCTAGGAGTTGCCGCTTTACCTTTCCATCTAAAGCCGAGAGTGCAGTCTCTGCTTCCTCCCTTGTGGCAAAGGAGACAAACCCATATCCAGCAGATCTACCAGAGGGGCTCTCAAAGACAACTCTAGCTGAGACGGGATTGAAATTTTCAGAGAATAGTTCTCGGAGGTGGGTTGATCTTGCTTTCCAAGCTAGATTAGACACATAGAGCTTGTGTGCAGGAGCTGGAGGTGGTGGAGTAGGGGAAGGTCTCTTGAACCTCTTAGCAAACTCTACTCTGATAATCCTCCCCGAGATTTCCTGCAATTTAAAAAACTAGTGCTTCAGAATGTGTTCATGATATACCAAACAAGATAAGACAAGGATTGTCCCTTCAACTTACACCTAGAAATTTATAAAATGAACGGGAATGAAAAAGGAAAGAAAAATGTGCACTGACATACACACCAAAGAACTATCAATTAAACAATGGAAAGAGCAGATAGATCCCGAGTTAGCAAGAAGTTGATTCTGATGCTTCGGAAGTGGAACTCCTTGCTCTGGCAAACCTAATAAACGTCAATGCAGTGCTATACATCTAAATATTGACATTCAATGAAATAACTATCAGCAATTATTGACTAATTCCCTCCCTCTCTTCATCTTTCTTTATCAGTGGAGCTTGACAGTGAAATTTACGGGCTAAGGTTCAGATTTCGAAATGCTAAAACTGTAGGAACATAGCCTGGAACAACAAGCTGAAGCAAACTTGTAGGACGCTTGTGAGTACACAAGTCAATTATCTATCGAGTTATCAATGAACAGCCAAGTACAAAGTTCGAAACTGATTTGCTTGCTAAAATGACACTTAAGTTCTTCTGGTCGTGAATTCTCAGGTTCTGGCTAAAACATATTTCACATGCCCTTTTGTTAAATTAGCGGGACCAGCACTTTGCAGTCTAAAATGCAGATTGCAAGACACTCACAGAGGAGTCGAATTTTTCGACAACAGCCTGAGCTTCTTGCCCTGAAGCCATAGTTACGAAAGCAAATCCCCTGCTTCTACCATCCTTTTGCTTTACAATCTGAAATGCAATCCATAAATCAGGAACCCAATTCAACAAACCCAACTAACACTAATAAATATAAATACATTTGACAAATCGACGAACCTCAACGTCTTTGACATTTCCACACTCGCCGAACAGATTCTTGATGTCCACAACGGAGAGAGACCACGGCAAGTTGACCACATAAAGCTTCCTCTTTATGTTTTGCTCACTGCCCGACTCCGTCTCGGCCTCTACCTCCATGTCCTGGACAGAAAAGCATAATTGGAGGGATGGCCCGTTGCCATTGCTGGTAGGAAATGGAGGGAGAGGAAGGAACTTTTGGGAGAGAGAAGGGGATGCTGAGAGTGAAAACTGGAGCTTTAGGGAGGTAAGTGGATTCAGGTTGACGAAGCGCTGAGGATGACGAGGATTGCCGGAGAAGACCGAGAGGGCGGCCTCTAGTGTCGCCATTGTCTCACCGTTGTATGTGGAAATACGACGAAGAGTGAAGAGCGAAGGGGTAGGATAAGGCAGGAGGAGAAAAAAAACAGAGAGATACTTGATGGGGTCATTTTTGCAATTTGTTATAATTGAGTACTTCATCCAGAAAATGTACAAAGTATAGGGTCATTTTTGAAGATAATCTTCGCAATTTTCCATTCTGAGGAATTTGTCTGGAGTCCTCGGCATTGTAACGAAAATATAGATGATTATTATATGAATGTAAAACATTTGATCAGTATCTAATTTATTGGGCCTCAGAAGAAACTGGCCCATAAAAGTTATTGGGCCTAAATGGGCCCATGAATTAGTGGGCCTGATGATCCGGCATCGGCTCAATGTAATCAGGTGTTTCTCACACACTGGCTCTCCGTGGGAAGTCATCCCTCCCGCTCGTCTACTCTTTCTAGGGCGACATCCTGCAGCAGCTCCATCAAAACCGAATTCAACCCTAGAGCGACATCTTTGTCCAATTCTGAAGTGAGATGTTTCCTTCTCATTCGTAGGGCATATTCGTGTTCTCTTTAAGCCATGGAGAGGAGTTTCAGTTTCTTGTTAAGCTGCTGGGTTGGCTGGTACATAGTTGTTTGTCGATTTGGTTGATACAGCGCAGAGTACTCCACAGCAGAAATTATTTCTGCCTTGCAAACTTTTGCCCTAGAGTTTTGGACTTGAGAGGGTTGTAGTGTACGAATTTCTTCGGTGGGATCAAATATCTTCATATCATTCACTGAAAATTTTATCTTTAATAGGGCTCTCGTCCACGCCTCTAGCAACGAACCATATCTCCAAGCTTAGAGCCAACTGCTGGCTCATTGCACAGCAGAGCCCTACTTAAACCCTCCGTCCCCTACCTTGTTCTCAGTCCGGCTGCCGGTGCAAAAATGGCAGAGGCACATCCGGAGCAAGAAGCCCTGCGGCTGAAATCGTTAGCGGAGGCCGATTTCAAGTCCTCGAATCCTAACGCTGCCCTCAAGCACGCCAAGGCTGCTTACCGCCTGTTTCCTACCCTCCCTGGCCTCTCTGAAATGGTTATCTGCTTCAAAATCCTGGCTGCTGCCTCGGCTTCTATCAATTCGGGCATGCCTGACTACTATGGGATCCTTCAAGTGGAACCATTCTCTCACATCAATAGCATTAGGAAACAGTACAAGGCCCTAGCTTTATCAATTCATCCTGATAAAAATGTGAGCTTGGGGTCGGAGGAGGCATTTAAAGTTGTTGGAGATGCATTTAGGGTTTTGAATGATAGAATCAGGAGGAAGGAGTATGATATGAAGTTGAGGATTAGGATGCAAGAGGAGGCTGCTGGAGGGAACAGTTTGATGGATGAGGTGGTAATGGAAAGGTTCTGGACTGCGTGCTCATGGTGTGAGATTTTGCACCAGTTCGAGAAGAAGTATCTGGGGCATAACTTGGTTTGCCCAAGTTGTGGAAAGAGCTTTAGGGCTGTGGAGATCGGAGATAATAATAAAGGTGTTGATGGAAACTGGGACAGGCAGGAGAAATTGTCAGAACGTGAAGCTGGGGATGCAAAAAGAAAACAGAAAGCAATTTCTGTTGATGAGTCAGAGCCAAAGAGGAAAGTTAGTATTGTAGATAATACAAAATGGGGAAGTGTGGATTCAGGTGGAGGGAGATCAAAGAAAAGGGAGTCTCAAATGAGGAGGGCTGGGAATGTGACAGAGAAACGGGTTAATGAAAATGCAACAATAGTGGAGGAGGAAATGATGACATTGGCGGAGATGCAGTTGGAGGCCATGCAAAAAAAGAACCGAAGGAAAATCATGTTGAGAGAAAAAGAGAGAGAGAAAGGGCTTGAGAAGGAGGGGACAGCAGAGAAGACTTCTGGGAAGATTGCTCGTGATACTGAAACTGGGCAAGTATCAGATAACTCTGAAATTATGCGATGCAGCAATTTGATGAAGACAGAGCATCTCCAAGTTTATAGACGTGGAACATGGAGGAGAAATAATTCAACAGATAAGGGGATTGAGAGGGCTGAAAAATCAAAGAATCAGAATATGGAAATTATGCTTGTTGAAGATTCTGACTTTTATGATTTCGATAAGGACAGGTCAGAGAGGCGTTTTAAGAAAGGGCAAGTGTGGTCGGTATACGATAAGGTTGATGGGATGCCGAGGAGTTACTGTTTGATCGATGAAGTATCTCTGAGTCCTTTCACATTGAGAGTTAGCTGCTTGGATCTTCAGGGTAGTGTCAGGCATCCTTCAGCAAAAACTGCTTCTACTTTACCCTGTGGGCAATTTAAGGTTGCACAGAGAACTGCTCTAAAGTCTGTGAAGTTGCTCTCCCATGTAGTTGATTGCGAGAGGGCAGCTAGAGAGCTTTATCGAATCTTCCCAAAGAAAGGTTCTATTTGGGCACTCCACGGGAACAAATGTTCCTATGACATTGTCGTGTTTTTGACCTCCTACAGTGAGGCCTTTGGGCTCAGCATGGCATACCTTGTAAGGGCTGATGGTTTCAAGACAGTGTTCAAGAGACAGGAGATCGGGGCTCACGCAGTCCACTTGCTTGATAAAACTGATCTTGGCGTCTGTTCGCATCAAATTCCTGCAAGGAAGCTCGAGGACAGTGAGGTCCCAAGCTTCCTGAAAGAATGCTGGGAGCTCGATCCTGCTGCGCTTCCTCCTGATCTGCTGACAATTCCAACTAGAAGAGAGTGATGTCTCCTGTGCTGAATTGTTTCATGTCTGTTGATCATGTTGAGATTTACTGAAATGCAGAGTCTTCTCTCACTTTGCAACCCACAATTGTATCAAATTATTACTGGCATTATGTACAAATGGAATCTTGAAATATGAAATTGTTGAAATCCTACCGTGAAATGATTTTTTTTTTCCAAGCTAATCAACCCCTTCAGTACATTAGAATGGCGTCAACTGGTTATGTCACAGTTCTGCAGTGAGACTTCCTAATGAGGGAGATGCTATGCAGAATGGGCGACACAGAGACAGAACCAGAGCATGATGATATAGTACGACCATTCATCGCAAACTAAAGTGGCATGTGAATGGATATCATCTTGCGGACATTGAGCTGTCTGATTGAGAATTTGGCTCTATAATTATCTGATGGTTTTGTAGATTATCTTCTTTCCTTTTTCCCCACTCTGTCTTGATCGTAGGAAAAAGAAGCATATGAAGATGGTGAAAATCCACCTTCTGTTGGTTCCTTAATGGAAGGCAAGCAGCCTGATTCTTCTTCTTCCTTTGTGGATCACATAAGCAGCGATGATGCAGCGAACAAGGCTGAAAGTGGAATCATTATCACTGAACTTGCCCTCGTTAACAGGTGCCAGGAATGCCTAAAGTAACCGATAGTTTTTCTTTGTCAAACCGCTTGGTTTTTCTGTCAACTCTTGATCCATACGTTGAGCACAAAATAATCATGGTTTTCCATAGTTTTCATGAGTATTTCATCGAGTCTGCCTCGTTTTTGGGAACGTGGTTTGAGGCAGCCTGCTGATTGTGCACTGATCGAAAGCATCAGGTAAACTGTGCCAAGTCTTAGATTGAGCAAATCTTTACTTGTGATTTGAACGAAGCTAATGCTTTATGACACGCTACTTTCCACGACTGCGAGGTAATTGAAGTTTTCCTTTGCATCCTCGGCAACTGGATGAATCTACAAGAATCTCAAAGGAAGCTATTGACACCCCTAAGGATCATGTTTTTGGCTCTGATACCTTCTTTTGCTACCAGCCGGGAGCCATGCGAGACGAGAAGTTGCTTTTGCATTTGTCTTCTCTCTGTCGAAGGGAGTCTCTTGAAGAAAGGATTGAAGAACACGAAAATCGAGTCTTAGGAATTACCACTTAAATTCTATAATCTATTTTCAGTTTAGCCCCTGGGGTCCAACTTCCTGCATGCGTCGAAGTCGAATACCGTGTGTATGCATGGAACTCAAAATGTCCGCAATCTGATACATCCGTCGCTAGTGTTCGACTCAAGCATGTTGCAGTTTGATTCTAAACCATTTAAAAACCCATGAGTATAATACTTCCAAACACAAGACACCTTCAATTGTATGACATTTTACACATGATCGATATAAAAAAAAAAGAGAACAAGCAATCAGATGCATAACTAAATCGGTTATCATGAAGGGCTCGGACATCGCATGAAGTCTTACCGGATTCAACAATCTTCTTCATTGGGCTGATGGTGGAGAAAGTTGCATATGAATCCATTGACTCAATCATATGAGCGCAATGCAACGAGAAGGGATATCAGAATACCGCCATGGCAATGTCAGATGATTCATCAAACAAAAACGGAATTGTGGCAAGAAAGAGAAGTCACTCCTTCCATTGAATGTTTGAATGCCGAAAAGCTTACATTCTTACCTACACTTGAAACGCACATGCATCTCCGGCCCTACTCCAAAAGGTTACTAGTGTCGCCTCAAGAGCTAAAAGTAGCTCCCAGAGATTTCCTGGGCTGTCGGCTTTGTCCAAATCGGACAGAAATGGCGAGAAATATCTCTGGCATTATCCAGATTTTGGGGGCCCCGTCCTCCCATTGGACTCATCCACTGTTTCTAGTTTTATAGCTACTCTAGTGCATCAAAACCCACAAAATACAACAGCAGGATTTTGATACCAAGGATCTCAGGAAACAAAAAATCAGTCCTTCGAGATGGATAGCAGATCCGAATCAACCTTTAAGCCTTTGCCATAGGCAGCAATGAGCAGAGCCTCAGCCCTACCTGCAAACATTGCGATCACAACCATGAAACATTATATTAGAGATCAGGAAATGACAGTTCCATGTTATGTAAGTTTTCAATCACATATTAGTGACATGTCAATCCATTATATAGCAGAACCCAACACAAACATTCACATGAACAAAACCCTAATCAAGGTGGTAAACTACCATGATCCTTCTTCCTCCTCAACTGAGCGCTCAAAGTAGGGAACATCTTTGATGCAAGCAATCGACTATCATCCTGTCAGAAGGATCAGAAAGTTCATGGTCATTCTGTTCAGAGCTCTTTTCCCACTCTAAACTTAAACTAGAAAATGCTTTAAGGTTAATGACTCAGGTTGGAATGGAAAAACCTTGGAGGATCTACTTCCAGAGAGTTCGAATCCATTCTTCCACAGTTTAGACGGGACTGGAATAACAGAGAACCCTGAGGCCAATAAGCTCCCAATCCATAGCCCATATCCATAGCCAGCACTCCACCAACCCTTCATGGACAGGAAAAAACTTCACAAGAATAAATGGAAATCCTTAACAGTAAGATATTTAATAAACAATTTGCTTACTTTATTCTTCAGTTCTAGGCTTTTTTAATATATATATATATATATTATTCTTCAGTTCTAGGCTTTTTTAATATATATATATATATTCAAGCAGCCAGTATCGCCTTTATAATGGCCATTTTTTTTATAAACTAATTTACCACTAAGTGGAGACTATGGAGTATTTCATGCCAGCAGAAACTTAACAGAATTAGCATGATATTTTATTTGCTATAATTAACTTTAGAATAAGAACAGGAACTCATCACTATTCTGCCTAAGGACGGAACATCTTTCAAATGTTGCTTCACTTGAAAATATTGACACTTGACAAGGATTTACAATATATATGTCTCAAGAATCAGTTAAAGATGAAAGCTTAATGGAGTAGAGCTGATGTGAACCTCCATTTATAATTTTTTCCCTTGAATGAAATTGACTTTTGAACAATCACAAAAATGAAGAGACAACATAAATTGCAATTGATAGAAATAAACTACAAATAGACTCAGATTATTTGTTAAACAAACCTGTTTACCATCTTGTGGAAATGGAAGTGATTGTTCTATATAGGCTCTTGTTCCTGAAGTAACATCAGAACATTCAATGAATCTATCATTTTTCCATACTTTTGCGAATAAGATATTGAAAGAATTCGATTAAAAGGAACACAAATTAAAAAAGTGCGCATATATCTTTTGACAAATAGCGACAAAATGATAAAGCTATGCAGACCTGCCACAATGAATAAACATAATACTCAAGGTTCAACAGAAAATCTTAAGTACTAGGAATGGGATCCAATCCAAAAGAAAAGAAGAAAAAAAAATGTTCAGTCACATCTGCAAAGACAGGCTAGATATTGATATGATTTATTACATATTTTTACATTCTCTATCTGCTGCCATCAAAACCCCGAAGGTCTATAATACCACAAAGTATGGGGCTCCCAAACGTACCAGCTGGGGCATCTAAACTTTGAAGCAGCTGAAGAATAGACTTGGGATCCAACCGTTTCCGAACCCTTTTACCAACAAGTACTGGAATAGAAGGAGAGTCAAACACCTACAAAATTTAAACTATGGAGTTCAATAAAATGGACTAAGAGAACTGCAGCTATAACCATAACAAGAGAAAATGTAAAGTATAATCAAACACATACTTAAGGCACCAATTACAGAAAAGCAGTCAAGTTATCAATTAAAAACACTAATTCACCCAGGTGTAAGAGCCAAAAGAAGCCGGTAGACTAATGCTTTGAAATACAGATCCTAAGGATGTCACCAAAAGCTAAACAAGCCAATAAAATTATTAGCACTTCGTCAGATTCTCAATTCATCTGTCCTTGAGCTACAAGGAAATTCAGCAGATACCAAATGGAACCAGGGGATAAAATGAAAGATCAACGCGGGATCTTGTTCCTACAAGAATACCACAAGCGCTTCTGACATTGGCTCACATTTTGCTTATTAAAAGTTAAAAGTGAAAAAAAAAACAAATTGTCATAGAATTCCCAAGATATAAAATGAGTCATAACAAGCATGAACTAAGGTCATCATACACACCTGAGCTGTATAATCCGACACACCGGGCTTCAGTAATGCCACTGCGCCACAAGTATCTGGGTCGATACCAAGAACCCAGTCCAAACCGGCCGATTCACAACCAGCACTCCCACCATCGACCATGGATGGACAAGAAAGAGAATCAATCCAGTTCTGCTTCAGCTGAGCATTAGTGAACTTAACCCTAACCCTACCCTTCCGACTCCCGTCGACACCGGAGCTCTCCTTCCTCACAACAGCATTCTCTGAACCCTGAGACTCTAGAACAGCGACTTCAGCTGACCCCGGAGTTAAGCTCGCACTGATAGAGCAAGAGCGGAAGAGGGACCTGAAGTGAAGCCTCGTGATTGGAAGATTCGTCCCGAGCCTGAAGCAGAACGGGTTCATGGGCTGCGTCCAGTGGCGCTGAGGTCCGACCCGGAGGAATTCCATTGAAGCGACGGTGCAGAAGACTAGAAGAAGAAGAGACAGACGGAGTTGATGGGTGAGAGAGACTCCATCATCGGAGCCCTTTGAATTGGCTTTTATAGTCTGTTACGGGGCTCATTGGAAGCCGTAGAGACGCATACCTCCAACGACGACGTCTCGGGCTCTCATCACCCTAATCCTTAATCCTCTGCGTCCAAAGCCAACGCAGCCGAAAACCGTTACAACGAACCCGACGAGGGCATGGAAACTGAGCAGAGTGTTCAAACCCGCAAAATTGGTGATTTTAGCGAGTGATAAAACACCGGGAGAAGAACGGAGGGAAAGGACACCTAAAGGAACAGAATCGGACCGGGAAGTAGGAACCGGCCACGGTATGGGTTCACGATTCCTGGTCCAACCGGGTCCCAACCAACTTACGATGGGAAACATAACCGATATTTTCAACTTAGGATTGTCCACCCTGCATTGACTAATTCAATTTTTTTTTCCTGTCTGATTCTCCTAATCTTGTCTCTTTTGTCTGCAGACGATCCAACCCGTACCGGAATCGTAAATGTATCGTCCAGATATTTTTGGCTGGCGACAGGTTTCACTATTGATAGTGTAAATGGATTAGCAGAAAGGACAATCAGATTGTCCATTACCTTTGCAAGTTGGGTAGGACTTTTGCAGGCTGGCACTCATGCATTTCTTGTAGGAATTTTATTCTTACCTAATGAATATATATGTGTGTATATATATATATATATGACTTCACTCATTCATAATAAATATATCAAACCAATCAAAATTAACTTTAGTAGAAACTTGGCACTTAGTATGGCCTCGCATATCATATTTATATTAATGATAACTAATTATTATAGATTTTTATTTAAATTAATTCTAATTAACTCTTATATACACCAAAATTGAATAATATTTGAGTTAACAAAAAGTGACACGACACGACACGACATGGAAAAATTGTGCATGAGCTGGTGTTTTCGAACCATATTGCCATGATACTAAAAAAAAATTATAGTATAAAAAACCTTATGATAAAAATAAAATTATAATTTTTTTAAAAA